>CM076576.1:778756818-778917982 GCA_034641835.2 Pinus albicaulis | reverse complement strand
TTTTTATAGTTAATTTTATTGCTTTAATTTCAAACTATTTAGTTTTAGAAATAAATTTTATTTCTGGTTTTTAAACTTCCGTGGCTATAGTTATTGTAATCAGAAATCGGATTCTCCATGGTATCTGTTAGTATGAATTCTTCGTCGAAGTGTACGAAAAAGAACCACTTTAGCTACGCATAACTAATAGCCCTAACAACAACAATGGCTGCAAAACATCTTCAGATCTGCAATTAGTAGTTAAAGTGCTGCAACAAACAGATCTATAAATGGAAAGACATTAAGCAGTAAAGTAAAGAGTTTGCTCCATGCATCCAACAGATAAGACAAGAACACGATTTTTGAATGAATTTTTATATTACAGGGCACCTGGGAGGAAACAAGAAGGTGTATCCAGATCTCCTCAATGGGATGGTTTCTTTGTAGTCCTCAGCACTTCAGATCTAAGCTTTCTCTCTCTTGTAGATGTAGAAAACCCAATGTAGAAGGTAGAGCTCAATGGGAGCAAAATGGCGGAAAAATGAGACCAAGTGTATAGATCCAGAGTGATCTAATAGGCAACAAAAGGTGAAGAATGATGGGGAAAACCCTCCTATTTATAACAAAATATTGGGTCATTCTAGATCTTGGTGCATGATTAAAATAATGTTAATCATATCTAGATCCACCTCTATGGAATATTTTATTATTATTTGTTGGAGGGAAAGGGTGTTTCACTTGGGTCAAATCCCTTGATTAGTGAAGAATAAATAAATAAATGATTTATTTATCCTTTTAAGGAAGTGGTTGGGATATAATCAAATAAATAATGATTTATTTAATTAATGGTGGTTTATTTGGTCATATTTAACAAGGAATATTATTTAAATAATTATTCCTAGAAAATAATAAGATAACTATGGGTTTATCTCATTAATTTCTTTTGTTTTTGGGTTAAACATGACTGGGAATAATAATTAAATTATGGTTTAATTAATTATTCCTTTTGGGGTTTCCTAATTAACATAGTGAAAGCAGTTTTACTTGGGGTAAAACTGGTCTTACATGGTGTACTTGGGTTCATCTAATGATGAAGAGTTAGATGACCAAAAAATGGTGTAACAGATTGCCCCCCAGCGTGCGAGTGTCAGGAGCAAATCGTATGACAAAGGCAGGTCGCAGGTTCTGACCTGATCTGAGTTGAGGTCGCAGGAAACAAAGCAAGAAAACCAGCCCAGGTCCAAGAATCAAAAGGTGCGACTTCTGCTGCTACTGTTTCATGCGTATTTTCTCAAAAGTTGTCGTCTCGCCATGGTCAGTGTCGCGATCGCACAGGGCGTAAACACACTAAGAAATTTAAGTGGAGGAGAAAAATGACATGAAAAGAGAAAAATAAGCAGCTGAAAAGAAGCCCTAGGGCCTGAAGTAGCTGGATATGCAGGAATATGAGAAACGACAGCGGTCGTAATTTAAAACCCGTGTGGAGTCGCCATTTGTTAGTATGAATTCTTCGTCGAAGTGTACGAAAAAGAACCACTTTAGCTACGCATAACTAATAGCCCTAACAATAATAGAGGCTGCAAAACATCTTCAGATCTGCAATTAGTAGTTAAAGTGCTGCAACAAACAGATCTATAAATGGAAAGACATTAAGCAGTAAAGTAAAGAGTTTGCTCCATGCATCCAACAGATAAGACAAGAACACGATTTTTGAATGAATTTTTATATTACAGGGCACCTGGGAGGAAACAAGAAGGTGTATCCAGATCTCCTCAATGGGATGGGTTCTTTGTAGTCCTCAGCACTTCAGATCTAAGCTTTCTCTCTCTTGTAGATGTAGAAACCCAATGTAGAAGGTAGAGCTCAATGGGAGCAAAATGGTAGAAAAATGAGACCAAGTGTATAGATCTAGAGTGATCTAATAGGCAACAAAAGGTGAAGAATGATGGGGAAAACCCTCCTATTTATAACAAAATATTGGGTCATTCTAGATCTTGGTGCATGATTAAAATAATGTTAACAAATCTAGATCCACCTCTATGGAATATTTTATTATTATTTGTTGGAGGGAAAGGGTGTTTGACTTGGGTCAAATCCCTTGATTAGTGAAGAATAAATAAATAAATGATTTATTTATCCTTTTAAGGAAGTGGTTGGGATATAATCAAATAAATAATGGTTTATTTAATTAATAGTGGTTGATTTGGTCATATTTAACAAGGAATATTATTTAAATAATTATTCCTAGGAAATAATAAGATAACTATGGGTGTATCTCATTAATTTCTTTGTTTTTGGGTTAAACATGACTGGGAATAATAATTAAATTATGGTTTAATTAATTATTCCTTTTGGGGTTTCCTAATTAACATAGTGAAAGCAGTTTTACTTGGGGTAAAACTGGTCTTACATGGTGTACTTGGGTTCATCTAATGATGAAAGGTTAGATGACCAAAAAATGGTGTAACACTTATCATCTGGATTCAACCTTATGGGAATAAAGTTGGAAAATGGTGTAATATAGTTTATATAAGGTTTTTATGAGTAGAATTAAAGAGATTGAATCCTATTTTTAATAGTATTATTCATTATATTTGCAATTGTCATTTTGTAATAAATACCATGTCATATGGTTAGGAAAGGTGTTAAAAGTTAGGAATTCAGTGTATCTAGATCAAGATAAGGTTATCTTATGTTTTAAATGATCTATAAAAGAGTAAGAAGTAGAAATTCCAAGGGTTGGAAATTTTTAGCAAAATACCGTGTTTATTGTAAGTGACTGGTTTTCAGCTTAATACAGAGTTTTCTACTTAGCCAACTTGAGATTCATAAAGAGTTCTTATGTGTTCTTGTTCTAATTACATATTTTTACTGCCCTATGTAGTGGTGTTTGCTTATGTTACTCAGAATTCATCATTTATGCTCTGACTTCCTTCATAGACAAACTAACTGTGTGTTTTACAGTTTCACATGTATGTCTCTTGACTAGAACTCTGATATGCCTTGACTTCCATGCTAGGTAGATTTTTGGGTTTTACTGAAGCTATTTTGACTCCATAAGCCCAATGTGCACTTGATAATTTTATTTACAACCAATATCTATCATTTATTTTCTTATTACCCCCATAGAGTTAGCCATCTATATTTCTATCAAAAACCATTAATCCTTGAGAGAGCCCTATCAGGTTGAGGAGGCTAAGCCTCAATCAAAATATTGGTTTGAAACAGTTACATTAGATTGATTTGATTGGCATCCTATCAGGTCT
The DNA here is from genome assembly GCA_034641835.2 of Pinus albicaulis. Taxonomy (NCBI): domain Eukaryota; kingdom Viridiplantae; phylum Streptophyta; class Pinopsida; order Pinales; family Pinaceae; genus Pinus; species Pinus albicaulis. The sequence continues at coordinate 778,914,737 of CM076576.1, read as the reverse complement.
CAATTTGAGATAACATTTCGGTGCGTCTGCTGGGAGCCTAAGGATTATAATTTCTCGACATTTTGAAGCTAAACTTTTGAAGGTAGCAGGAGCTCAGAAAGATTTTCGAGGCTGCATCTACCTTGGTGACTCCATTTAAATTTTATATGATTAAAGGTGGCTTCGAGAAGCAGATACAGGAGGAGTAATCCTGACCCAAATCCACCTACCATCATGGAAAAACCAGACACCATTTCCAGAGGCAGTAAAGGGATTTCTAAAATATTAGGTACTCCATCACATTCGAAGTCCTTGTCCTCTAAAATTTTAAGAAGTCCTGAAGATAAAAGAGTTGATGCTAAAATTCATGAGGTTTTGTTTGGATCTGAAAGTGAAAAATAACTAATTGAAATTATCTTAGACTTGCATAAGAGAGGTATTGATATCTCAGCTCTAGTAACACAGGAAGAGAAAGAAGAGTTTTGGGAAGCTGTTACTTCTGAGTTATTATTGGAAAAAGAGTCTTTAGATAAATTCAAAGAGCTTGACCCTTTTGAAGTATTGTTCAAAATTAAATCTTGTTTTCCCCTTCCAAATTGGAGTTCAATTATCAGTGAACCACAAAGACCAAATAGTCCTCCTTAGAGAAGTTTTTCATCCTCTATTTCTGCCATCCCTAAAGCCGCTACAGTCCCTTTAACCATGGCTAGAAATGTACCCCCTTCACCTTCTGCACTTGCTAGATATGCCCCTCTTGTTCTTCCAGTTGTCTTATGTTGTGAAACCAGCTCCAAAAATAGAAGAAAAGAGATATCAACGCCTTAGAAATAAGCCACTTCGAGGGGGAAACCTCCAATACATTACATGAATGAACAATTCTTAGATGATACAAATTAAAAAACGTCCTTTCTATATATAGGAGTCCATAGGGCCACAATGTAATCCTAGTGGGGCCACAATGTAATCCTAGCTGACCTAACAATAATAATTTAAGGGCACAATAATAACAATATGGGGGTTACAAGGGTACAATAATAACAATAAGGGGGTTACACTAACAACAATAAGTGACTATACTAGTAATATAGGGACCTAACATGCCCCTCCTCTCAAAAAAGTGTTGTCCTCAAAGCTTGAGTAGCTCTGGGTGCTTCTGTATAAGATTCTCATCCTCCCATGTAGAATATTTAGTGGGTAAGTTCTTCCACTTGATGAGATACTCTGAAATTGATCGATTCCGTAGCTGTCGAGTTCTAGTTTACGTGACCACTTCAGGTTCCAATATGATTTTTACTTCCTCATCAAGTTCTGGAAATATTGTTTGAACTGGAAGATTTTCACCTATAACCTTCTTTAAGCATGAAACATGGAAAATTGGATGCACTCGTGAAGAAGAAAGAAGCTCCAATTTTTATGCCAATCTTTTGCCACACCTTGTACAGAACATAGTACTTTGGTGATAATTTACTATCCTTCTTAGCTTACTTGAAGGACATTTTTTTGTATGGTTGTAGCCGTAAAAATACCCAGTCTCCTACATCAAAACTTCTCTCTCTACGATGTTGATCTGCCTGTTGTTTCATTCAATTTTGTGCCAAATTCAGGTTGTCCTTTAAGAGTTGGATAACTTCTTGTTGATGCTCGATGTGATCTTCCACTGCTTGAACCTTCGAATTTTCTCTTAAATATGATGTGATGGATGGTGGATGATATCCATAAAGTGCCATAAATGGGGTCATTTTTCAAACTAAATGTTGGAAATATTGTCATTGATGGCAAAGGAAGTGGCAAAGGAATTGACATCTGACAAAGTAACTAGGAATAGAGAAAAGACACATGGCAGAGGACGAAGGTCAGCAGAGAAGAACAGAGAAAGAGTCCATCTACAGAGAGCAGTATCAGTCAAGGAGCAACTTAAAATTCAGTAGGAAGGATTATGTAGCAACTTAAATTGAGACGTTTTATTCGGTGTATGTGTGCATCCTGATGGAGGAAATCCTGTGTATGATTGTGTTCTGGTGATACTCTGATGGGTGGAGAATACTGAGTGTATTTATTGGTTCAATTCTCGTATGAAATGCCCTGAAACTCTATTGAATTCATTCCCCTCATAAAGGAAGCCTGCGTATAACTAACTCTATCCTAATGGTAGAGAAAATCCCGTCGGAAGAGAACTACATTTGTTCATTTGGAAATCCTGCCGAAGATAGACCAAGTAAGAAGGATAGCGCAAGCTCAGACTACCCCTTTTGAATCATGAACAGAACCTAGAAGGAAAAATTTAGAACGTAACAAAGGAAGGACAGACAGAACCTTGAGTGAAGGGCAGAACCACGAAGGAGGAACAGTACAAGAGGTTTCCGGTTTTCATCACACCGCTTTCGACAGGCAAGCAATATTCAAGAGGTGGGGAGCGATTCCATAGAACAGGTAACACGTGTCCCTGTACGATTTCACAAAACCACTTACCAGTTTGCGCCATCGCGCGTTATTGTTCGACCTAGGATGCACAGCGATATCGATACAAGCCGTTGATCTGGGAAGGAGCCATCGAACGGTGGTCATATGAGGAAGATGCATGGAGATTAACCAAAGCATGGCGGGCCATCGCACGTTAACATTCGGCATCGGAGGTCGAGTGATATGCATATATGCCGTTGATCTGGAAGCTTTCTATCTAACGGTGATCAGACACTGGACTTGCGCGAGGTTTACTTATGGTACCATGCGCGTATTTGATTGGATATTGACTATATATGTGGGCCCGGGGTCAAAAGGTTATCATAAGGTTAATTGTTTGAAAGCGTTGGATATTTCTCTAAAGTGCGAAGGATTGTAACTTGAATCCTAAAGTTCAGTTCAAAGTTGTAAATATATTTATTTGTCACTTTCTTCAAATTGATAAATAAATTAAAAAGAAATCAAAGAGGCACGTGGGGTAAACTAAAGGAAATACTGTCAAATGAATACCATTAACGGTTGAATGGTTTTTACTCATGATATTGATAAAGGATAAACTATATAAGGTGAAGAGGATGATAGTACGAGGTGTGCATGCGTAAGGGTGGTGAATGAATAAATTTCTCTAAGGAATATCTGCATGGACGGACTTTGTTCTTAATTGATATATCTGAATCTAAGATGCACCCATGGATATAATGATCTGACGATGATGAATCTCTGGTTTGATCGACTGACGAAATCATGAAGAACTGGTGCGAGTGTACTGAAGAAAATGAATAAATCTGGTAGCCGGCAAGGTATGTTGTGTGGAAACTGGTGGATCTAGTATGAAAATTGATGGAACGTGGTCTGTAGTGGTACTGAGGGTCGAAGCCTTCGGTAAGGGGGTTGTAGCTCCCTTCTAGTGGTAGCTGGTAAATGAGATAAGGTTGTAGCCTTTCTGCAGGTAAATGCCTGCGTGCTTGTATAATTCTGCGCCAACATAAATTGTAAGAAGTTTTCTTTATAATAAATATTGAAGACTGAGATAACAGCAGCGGTGGTTTTCTCCCAAATTGGGTGTCCACCTTAAATGCTGGTGCTCATATGTGTGGCTTATGTTTTATGGTTTGTTATGTTATTTATGTTCATACTTACTGCTTACTAAACATATGATGAATGACTGATGCAATGATCTAAGTAAAGACATAATAAGATCTTTGGACATACACGTTGGATTCTGTAAAATAGCATATGGTTTTAGGAGAAAGAAAAAGAAAAAGTTTTCAACCCTAAATACTGATTCACCCCCCTCTTAGTATTTTTCCGAACACTAAATGTATCAGATGTACTAGGATCTTACTGCAACTTTTGAATGAGTGTCCACACTTCTTCATCCTTCTTCCATTCATCTCTTGCTTCGGTTATCCAATCTGGTTGGATAATCGAAATGACACAAAGCAATGCTTCCAACTCTTCATTCTTTCTTAAGAGTGCATCTGTAACAACATTTAGCTTCCCTTTTTTGTAGATTATTTCAAAGTCATAACCCAACATCTTTGTGACCCATTTTTGCTGCTCTTCTGAAGATAGTCTTTGTTCCAAAAAGTGTTTAAGACTATCATGATCGGTTTTTACCTTGAATTGTATTCCCATTAGGTAAGTTCTCCATTTCTTTAGTGCATGCAGTATTGCTAACATTTCCTTCTCATAAATAGGTTTCTATAAATACTTTCCTTTGATTAGACGACTTTCAAAAGAAATAGGTCTTCCTTCTTGCATTGAAACAGAACCAATTCCATTTCCTGAGGCATCACATTCCACAATAAAGGTTTTTGTGAAGTCTGGCGTAGCTAAGATCAGTGCTAGGCACATTGCCTCTTTAAGATTTTCAAAGGCCTTAGTTGCTTCAGGAGTCCATGAAAATGCATCTTTCTTCAATAATGTTGTTAGAGGTGTTGTTTTTCTCCCATAATTCTTAACAAACTTGCAATAATACCCTGTTAACTCGATAAATCCTTGCAAATGCTTTATGCTTGTGGGGAATTTCAATTCCTTAATGGCTTTAATTTTGTTAGGGTCTACCTTAACACCCTCGTGAGATACAATATGTCCCAGATATTCCACCTCTTGTACTCCAAAGAAACATTTGGATGTTCTTTCATATAATTGTTTCTCCTGCAATAGTTTGAGCACCCTCTCAACATATTGAACATGATCCTTCCAAGACCTGTTGTATATTAGTATATCATCAAAAAATACTAGCACAAATTTTCTAAGGAAGGGTTTGAAAATGGAATTCATCAACCCTTGAAATGTAGAAGGTGCGTTGGTAAGGCCAAAAGGCATGACCAAAAATTCATAATAACCCTCATCAGTTCGAAATGTTGTTTTCGGAATATCTTCAGTCTTCATTCTAATTTGATGATATCCTAAACGAAGATCCAACTTGGTAAAATAAATTGCTCCATGTAAGTTATCCAATAATTCATCAATCATAGGAATGGGAAATTTATCTTTAATGGTGAGCTTATTGAGCTCCCTATAATCGGGACACATGCACCATGATCCATCCTTCTTGTGTACCAATACTACAAGAGCAGAGAAAGAACTTTGACTAGGTTGAATTATACCAGCGTCTAACACCTCTGCAATCATACGTTCAATTTCACTCTTTTGGACATAAGGATATCTATAAGGCCGGATGCTTGGAGGAACACTTCCTGGAAACAAATGAATAGCATGATCATGATCATGAATAGGTGGGAGTCCTTTGGGAGTATCAAACACATTGGAATGATTTTCCAAGACTCTTTGGAGATCTGGAGAAATAGATGATTTTGATGTTGGAACTTCTAGTGAGCATAATTGTGCAATTACGCCTCATTGTTCTTTCTTCAAAAGATTTTTCAAGACATTAGAGCTTATTTTATTTCCTGGCTTCCCTGTGATACCCCATAATTCGATTTATTTTCCTTCAGAAAAAAAATTCAAGAAAAGTTCTTGAAAATTAAAAGCTATCGTCCCCAAAGACTGTAACCATTGTACTCCTAGTACGACATCACCACCTCCCATTGGGATGGAAAGCATTGGACTATTCAATACATATTCCCCCATGGATAGCTTGATATTATTACATTTTCCAGAGCAATTTATAGTTCCTCAATTTGCAACCATCACTTGACATTCTAGTGTTGGGTATATGAAACAATTCAATTCCTTGGCTACCTTACAATGAATAAAATTGTCGGTAATACCTTAATCAATCGATACTATTACCTTTTTATTCTTGATATGTCCTTCTATATTGAGAGTTTAAGGATTGGTAATTCCTGCCAATGCATTACATGATATGGTTGGACTCATTTCTTCCTCTTCTAAGGGTTGGTTCCTGGTGTATATCCTCTTCTTGTTCATTTTCTTCTTCCTCTTCACAATCTATGTAAAATAATTTCTTCTCAGCACACTTATGACCTTTAGTGCATTTTTTATCACAACTGTAGCAAAGCCCTTTTGCTATTTTTTCTTCCAATTGTTGTGGTGTCAACCTTATAGGTTATTGAAATCTAGGAGTAGCAACACTTCCCTCTTTATAGAAGTGAGTGGTAGGCTTCCTTGTCACCATAATTTTACATTCAATTTTTCTTGCCAACCTGAATGCCTTCTCCAATGAATCAGGTTCCAAAAGGCGAACTTCATGTTGGATTCTATCCTTTAAAGTAACTATGAAGAGATCAATCCTGTGTTCCTATGGAATATCAGTTACCCTTATATTCAATTTTTAGAAGTCCTGAATGTGCTCCCCCACTAAACCCTTTTTTTTGAGAATTATCATTTGGCTAAAGAAGGTTTTGGTCTTTGTATCCCTCAAGATTTTGGCTTCGCTCTCTAAAAAATTTCATCTTATAAAACTTCTTAGAACCAAATTTATAGCGTAAATTCCATGATGACCTGTTTAGGTTAAATTCAGGAGCCTGCAAAAAGCCCTAACCTCCACAAATCATATCTCCGAAAATATTGCGAACCAAGCTCCAAAATTTTGCGACACCGTTCCTCAGGATTTCGGCTTCGCACTCTCAAAATTTCAGCTTCTAAACCTTTGTAAAAAAAACGTTATAGCGAAAATGCCACGATGACCTTTTTGGGGTAGAAAAACTCTAGAATCAAAAGCTCTGATACCAAATGTTGTGAAACTAGCTCCAAAAATAGAAAAAAAGAGATATAAACGCCTTATAAATAAGCCACTTCAAGGGGGAAACATCCAACACATTACATGAATGAAAAATTCTTAGATGATACAAATTACAAAACCTCCTTTCTATATAGAGGAGTCCATAAGGCCATAATGTAATCCTAGTGGGGCCATAATGTGATCCTAACCGACCTAACAATAATAATTTAAGGGCACAATAATAAAAATATGGGGGTTACAAGGGTACAATAATAACAATAAGGGGGTTACACTAACAACAAAAAGCGACTATACTAGTAATATAGGGGCCTAACATCTTACATGATCTCCCTAGCAAATATGCTGCTAGAATCAAAACTTGGAGAAGTGATGAAGACATTACAGTAGAGGAACATGTGGATCAATTTAATGATTTTATAGATAGGGAGAAGGTTGATGATGAAGATGTAAATTTGAGGTTATTTGCTCAGAATTTTACTGCTGAGGTTATAAAGTGGTATAAATCCCTTACTCCTAGAAGTATTCATAATTGGAATGAGTTTGAAGATGTTTTTCTGAGAAAATGGGGAAATAGAACTAATCCAGTACAAGCCCTCACCGAGTATAGTACTTTGAAGAGAGCTACTGATGAACCTATTAAAAAAATTTCAAAAAGGTTTAATAAGGTATTAGACTCTATTCCTTCTCATTTCAAACCACCACAAGCCTTAGCTCAAATGAGGTATGCTGAAGCTTTTGACTATGAGTTTTCCATACTGCTGAGAGAAAGAGAATCCCCTACACTTGCTGAAATGAAAAGTGATGCAGTGAAGGTGGAGGTTAATGTGATAGTAGCTAAAAATTCAAAAATGGGTAAGACTAAGTTGAAAGAAGAAGAGAAGCCATCCTCCTTTACCTCTTAGGATAAGTTGGATTCAATGATGAAAACAATGGAAAAGTTGATGGATAGATTAGCCCTTGGGAATAACTCTGCTCCTCTTGCACAACATGAACCTCAATTAAGAAACCCTCAGTTCAGGAGACCTCAGAATTAGCAAAGGCCAAGGGAAAATAGAAATCAGCAGCCTCATCCTCCAATAAGATCTCCTTTCCAATAGAACTTGGTTTATGAAGAAGATGATCCTGAAATTCCCTAATAGTCTATTAACTCTTTTGATGAGGAAATGTCTAGAATTTTCTTGAAAAAAGAAGAACACAATCAATCAGACCAAATTAATCATGAAGAGGAAACATGATATTATCTAAAGGGGTATCAACATGCTAATTTTGACATGCAAAAACAATAAAATCTTAGGAATAGAAATGTGCCTATCATTACAAACAAAACACAACCTAAGAAAGATACACCTAAGGTTGCTAATGGAAAGAAGGATGCTCCTAATGTCACAGAAGGTAAGAAAGATACACCAGTTTCTCCTCCTATTAAAGAAGCTGAAAATTTTGTTTCTGTTTTCAACCTTGAGAATGAAATTTCTAAGATTAAAATATCAGTTCCTTTTGGTGAGATTCTCAAGGTAGATGAATATAGAAGTAAGATTGTTAAAATGTAAAATTCACAACCAGGAGCTGTTGATATCTTGAATGTATTAAAATATTATCCAACCATATATTTGGGTCCAAGACTAGAAGATGAACAGAATGAGGAGGTCCCTCCTTTTTATGTGAGCCTTAGCATTCATGACATGACATTGCATAATGCTATGTTAGATTCAGGGGCCTCTCACAATCTTATGCCCAAAGTAATTGTTAGGTCCCTATATTACTAGTATAGTCCCTTATTTTTGTTAGTGTAACCCCCTTATTGTTATTATTATACCCCTATAACCCCCATATTTTTATTATTATTCCCTTAAATTATTATTTTTAGGTTGGCTAGGATTACATTGTGTCCCCACTAAGATTACATTGTGGCCCCATGGACTCCTATATATAGAAATGAGGTTTTGTAATTTGTATAATCCAAGAATTGTTCATTCATGTAATGTATTGGAGGTTTACCCCTTGAATTGGCTTATTTATAAGGCGTTTATATCTCTTTTCTTGTATTTTTGGAGCTAGTTTCACAACATTTGGTATCAGAGCTTTGGATTCTAGGGTTTCGCTACCCCAAACAGGTCATCGTGTAATTTTCGCTATAATTTTTTTTCTATAAATTTTTAGAAGCTGAAACATTTAGAGTGCGAAGCTTAAATTATAAGGAACATCATCGCAAAATTTTAGAGCTTGGTTCGAAATATTTTCGGAGATATGATCTGTGGAAGTTAGGTCATTTTGCAGGCTCCTGAATTTAACTAAAACAGGTCATCGTGACATTTTAGCTATAACGGTTTTTATACAAAGGTTCAAAAGCTTAAATTTTTAGGGAGCGAAGAAGAAATCCTGAGGAAGATCTTCACAAAATTTCAGAGCTTGGTTCGCAATATTTTCAGAGATATGGTCTGTGGAAATTAGGTCTTTTGCAGGCTCCCAAATTTCATCTCAAAGCAGTGATCGTGGGAAAATATTCACAACTCTCTCTCTGAACATCAGATTGGAATTATGTAAAATGTGGCCACAACTAAATGAACTGTAGTTTTTTCTGTATCAATTTCAGAGCTGAAGGAAGAAACAATGACACGTGGCAGGTCGTACAATTTCGCTCTACGGAACTAGTCCATAATTAGGTCATGATAGGAGATTGGTCATAACTTTGTCTTCAAGAATCCAAATCAGGTCAGACCTATATCATTTGAAAGAATATTCAGAGGGATATTTTAGGGCCAAATTTTAGATATTGAAGATCCAAAATCATAGATATAAATCAGTTTCAATATCGAGCTCCTCAAAATCAAGAAAAATGTGTGTATTTTTTTTCAAATTGCATAAGTCTTTTTTGAAAAATCAATTCTAGGTGATTCCAAAGGCCTATTGAGCATAGATATTAGTATTGGGTTCTAAAATTCCTCCTAAAAATAATTCAACACCCATTAAGCCTTTAGAAGGCTCTACTATGACTCATGAAGATGAAGAAATGCAACATGATATATCAAAAGTCCATGAGAAAGTGCACCAAATTTTGCTATCGAAAAGAGCAACAAAAAATGAAATGGATGGTTTGAATAAAGCCATGGAAGCTAAGATGAATGGTTTGGAAGCTAAGATGGATGGCATGGAAGTTGGCATGGAAGCTAATATGGATGACATGGAAGCTAAGATCGATGAAGAAATGGAAAACATGAAGAATGATCTAAAAGTAGACATCGAAGGTTTGACAAAGTTTATACAACAAATGTTTCCTAATGGTGAAAAGATAGTAGAGGAAACTCATCATGAGAACAAAATAAATGTTAATCCTGATTTCATGAACTCTAATGTTGGCGGGAAGAACCACCATATTCCAAAAATGGATATGAGGAAGTTGATGGAAAGGATCTTCTAACATGGATAGTACAGATAGAGCAATATTTTGATCTCAATAATGTGCAAAACACACAAAAGCTACGCATTTCAAATTTACATTTGGAACAAAATACATTTGTATGGTATCTATGGCTTTGCTCCCATAAAAAAATTGTCACTTGGTCAATTTTTACGGAGGAAATGATAGCACATTATGAGGATACAAAGAGCAACACCTTCTTTAGGCAATTGATAAATTTCAAACAAAAGGGTTTAGCGAGGGAGCACATTGAGGACTTCCAAAAATTGAATATAAGGGTAACTGATATTCCAGAGGAACACAGGATTGATCTCTTCATAAGGAATTTAAAGGATAACATCCAACATGAAGTTCGTGTTTTGGAACCTGATTCATTGGAGAAGGCATTCATGTTGGCAACAAAAATTGAATGTAAAATTATGGTGACAAGGAAGCCTACCACTCACTTCTATAAAGAGGGAAGTGTTGCTACTCCTAGATTTCCACAACCTAAAAGGTTGACACCACAAAAATTGTAAGAAAAAAGAGAGAAAGGGTTTTGCTACAGTTGTGATACCAAATACACTAAAGGTCATAAGTGTGCTGAGAAGAAATTATTTTACATAGATTGTGAAGAGGAAGAAGAAAATGAACTAGAAGAGGATATACACCAGGAACCAACCCTAGAAGAGGAATTAATGAGTTCGACCATATCGTGTGATGCATTGGCAGGAATTACCACTCCTCAAACTCTCAAGATAGAAGGACATATCAAGAAGAAAAAGGGAATAGTGTTGATTGATTTAGGTAGTACCCATAATTTTATTCATTGTAAGGTAGCCAAGGAATTGAATTGTTTCCTATACCCAGCACCAGAATGTCAAGTAATGGTTATAAATGGAGGAAATATAAATTGCTCAAGAAAATTCCATAATATCAAGCTAACCATGGGGGAATATGTATTGAATAGTCCAATGCTTTCCATTCCTATGGGAGGTGTTGATATTGTACTAGGAGTACAATGGTTACAATCTTTGGGGACGGTAGCTTTTAATTTTCAAAAAAAAATCTTGAAATTTTTTTCAGAAGGAAAGGAAGTCGAATTATGGGGTATTGCAGGGAAGCCAAGAAACATAATAATATCTAATTTCATGAAAAACATTCTAAAGAAAGAACAAAGAGGCATAATTGCACATTCATGCTCACTAGAAGTTCCAACATCAAAATAATCTATTTCTGCTGATCTCCAAAAAGTCTTGGACAATCATTCCAAGGTTTTTGAAACTCCCAAAGGAATCCCACCTATCCAAAATCATGATCATGCTATTCATTTGATTCCAAGAAGTGTTCCTCCAAACATCAGGCCTTATAGATTTCTTTATGTCCAAAACAGAGAAATTGAATATATGATTGCAACAATGTTAGAGGCTGGTATAATTCAACCTAGTCAAAGTTCTTTCTCTGCTCCTATATTATTGGTACACAAGAAGGATGGATCATGGTGCATGTGTCTCGATTATAGGGAGCTCAATAAGCTCAACATTAAAGATAAATTTCCCATTCTTGTGATTAATGAATTATTGGATGAATTACATGGAGCAATTTATTTTACCAAGTTGGATCTTTGTTTAGGATATCATAAAATTAGAATGAAGACTGAAGATATTCCCAAAACAACATTTCGAACTCATGAGGGTCATTATGAATTTTTTGTCATGCCTTTCAGCCTTACCAATGCACCTTCTACATATCAAGGCTTGATGAATTCCATTTTCAAACCCTTCCTTAGAAAATTTGTGCTAGTATTTTTTATGATATACTAATCTACAACAGGTCTTGGAAGGATCATGTTCAACATGTTGATAGGGTGCTCAAACTATTGTAGAAGAAAAAATTATATGCAAAAACATCCAAATGTTTCTTTGGAGTACAAGAGGTGGAATATTTGGGTCATATTGTATCTCACGAGGGTGTTAAGGTAGACGCTAACAAAATTAAAGCCATTAAATAATGGAAACTCCCCACAACCATAAAGCAGTTGCAAGGATTTCTCGGGTTAACAAGGTATTATCACAAGTTTGTTAATAATTATGGGAGAATAACAACACCTCTAACAACATTATTGAAGAAAGATGCATTTTCATGGATTCCTGAAGCAACTAAGGCCTTTGAACATCTTAAAGAGTCAATGTGCCTAGCACCAGTCTTAGCTACACCATACTTCACAAAAACCTTTATTGTGGAATGTGATGCCTCAGGAAGTGGAATTGGTGTTGTTTTAATGCAAGAAGGAATACCCATTGCTTTTGAAAGTTGTCCAATCAATGACAAGTATTTAAAGAAAGCTATTTATGACAATAAAATGTTAGAAATACTGCATTCACTACAGAAATGGCAAACTTACCTAATGGGAAGACACTTCAAGGTAAAAACTGATCATGATAGTCTTAAACACTTTTTGGAACAAAGACTATCTTTAGAAGAGTAGCAAAAATTGGTCACAAAGATGTTGGGTTATGACTTTGAAATAATCTACAAAAAATGGAAACTAAATGTTGTTGCAGATGCACTCTCAAGAAAGAATGAAGAGGTGGAAGCATTGCTTTGTGCCATTTCTATTATCCAACTAGATTGGATAACCAAGGCAAGGGATGAATGGAAGAAGGACGAAGAAGTGTGGACATTCATTCAAAATTTGCAGCAAGATCCTAGTACATCTGATACATTTAGTTGGAAACATGTTTCCTGATGGTACAAAGATCGCTTATATCTTTGTAAGAATTCCCAACTAAAACAAAATATTCTTTTGGAATTGCACACTTCTCCTTTAGGAGGACACTCAGGATTTTTAAAAACTTACCACAGGGTGAACAAAGAATTTTTTTGGGATGGCCTTAAATCTGATATTCAAAAGTTTGTGGCGGAATGTTTGGTTTGCCAGCAGAATAAAGTGGAAACAATTAAGACCCCAGGACTTCTACAACCTTTATCCATTCCAAGTCAACGTTGGGAGGAGATTTCAATGGATTTTATCACGGGTTTACCTAAGTCCGAAGGAAAGAGTGTCATCATGGTGGTAGTTGATAGACTTACCAAGTATGCACACTTTTGTGCATTATCTCATCCATTTAAAGAAATTACAATTGCTACTACATTTATGGACAGAATTCAAAATCTACATGGAAGCCCAAGGGTTATTGTGAGCGACAGAGATCCCATTTTTACTGGAAATTTTTGGACGGAGTTATTTTCTTGTTTGGGTACTCAATTAGCTCATAGCTCATCTTATCATCCTCATTCTGATGGTCAAACTGAGATAGTAAATAAATGTTTGGAAGGATATCTTCGTTGTTTTGTATCTGATAAACAAACACAATGGGTCAAGTGGTTACCTCTTGCTGAATGGTGGTATAACACCTCCTTCCATACTGCAGCAAAAATGACCCCATTTATGGCACTTTATGGATATCATCCACCATCCATCACATCATCTTTAAGGGAAAATTCGAAGGTTCAAGCAGTGGAAGATCACATCGAGCATCAGCAAGAAGTTCTCCAACTCTTAAAGGATAACCTGAATTTGGCACAAATCGAATGAAACAACAGGCAGATCAGCATTGCAGCGAGAGAAGTTTTGATGTAGGAGATTGGGTATTTTTACGGCTACAACCATACAAACAAATGTCCCTCAAGCGAGCTAAGAAGGATAATAAATTATCGCCAAAGTACTATGGTCCTTACAAGGTGTTGCAAAAGATTGGTACTATGGCATACAAATTGGAGCTTCCTGCTTCTTCGCGAGTACATCCAGTTTTCCATGTTTCATGCTTAAAGATGGTTATAGGTGAAAATCTTCCAGTTCAAACAGTATTGCCAGAACTTGATGGGGAAGGGAAAATCATATTGGAACCTGAAGCAGTCATGGAAAAAAGAACTCGACAACTACGAAATCGATCAATTTCAGAGTATCTCATATTGTGGAAGAACTTACCCACTGAAGATTCTACATGGGAGGATGAGAATTTTATACAAAAGCACCCAGAGCTACTCAAGCGTTGAGGACAACACTTTTTTTGAAGGAGAGGGGCATGTTAGGTCCCCATATTACTAGTATAGTCCCTTATTATTGTTAGTGTAACCCCCTTATTGTTATTATTGTACCCTTGTAACCCCCATATTGTTATTATTGTGCCCTTAAATTATTATTGTTAGGTCGGCTAGGATTACATTGTGGCCCCATGGACTCCTATATATAGAAAGGAGGTTTTGTGATTTTTATCATCCAAGAATTGTTCGTTCATTTAATGTATTGGAGGTTTCCCCCTCAAAGTGGTTGATTTCTAAGGCGTTGATATTTCATTTCTTCTATTTTTGGAGCTGGTTTCACAACAGTAGTCATGGAAAGAATGGAGTTAGAAATAACTAAGCTATATAGAGACTTGTTTTCTTTTGATTCAAAAAGAATTTAATGCATTGGTTTAATCAAGGATTTTTTTGTTGGTCTAACACAAGTTCCTGTTAAGACTGTAGTCATGGACATCGTCGTAACAGAAATTCCACCGAAGTTTAGTATGTTGTTGTCACGGTCATGGGCAGCAAAATTTAAAGATACAATGCAGATGGATCTTACTTACGCTACCATTCCTGTTTTTGGTGAGCAAAGAAGATTGTATCAGGAGACAAGAATGGCATACATGGTGAGTAGTAAAGACAAGACCTAAAGTTTTCCAATTTATGCTCTTGATACTAAACTTGGTTTTGCTATTCTTTTCAATGAGTTGACTAATGAAGCAGAAGAGGAGAGGAAAGCAGAAAATCAAAGTTCTGAAATTCAGCAGTATGAAAATCAGCAAACAGAAGATCAACAAGTAAGCGATAAGGAGGTGGAAGGTTGGTGGTCATTACATTTTGATGAATCAGTAGGCAGAGAAGGAGCAAGAGCAAGAATTTGGATTAAATATCCAAGTGATGAGAGTAAGTTATTTTCCTATAAACTGAACTTTGATTACACGAACAACATGGTTGAGTATGAATCCTTGATTTTGGGTCTAGAAGTTTTGAAAAGAATGCAAGCTCAAAATATTTCTATTTTTGGAGACTCAGAATTAGTCATTAAACAGGTTGAAGGTGTTTATCAAAAAAAATATGCAAGGATGAGAGCATATAGGAGCTTGGTTTTGGACATGTTAGAAAACTTTCAAGCCTATTCATTCATGGTCAAAACTATAGAACACAACTCCATTGTTGATTCTCTTGTTGTCTCTGCAAGTCTTTTCATTATTCCTATGCATTCCATAGTAAAATATGAGGTTAATATTTTCCATAGACCAGCTATCCCTGATAATATTACCCATTGGCAAGTTTTTGAGGATGATCAACAAGTGAAAAAATTTATTGAGCTAAAATAAGAGTTTTAAAATATACAAGTAGATCAAAAAAATATGTTGGCTGAATCTAAAGGGAATTCTGAAGTTTTGCAACTAAAGAACAATTCCATACCAAAGGGACTCATAACTCTAGAATTTTTTTTTAATTAGAATGATGTTTTTAAATCCCCTAAGATACAAGCTGATGATGAAGAGGTTGAGAGTTGTAACCTTGGTACAGTAGCTATGCCCAAAATGATTAAACTTTCAAAATTTCTTTCAACTCAGATGAAGTTTTAGTATGTTGAAATGATGAAGAGATTCATAGATTTATTTTCTTGGAACTATGGTGATTTGAAAGAATATGATCCCACCATTATCCAGAATAATATGATCCCACCATTATCCAGCATACTATTCCCATAAAAGAAAATGAAAAGCCCTTCAAGCAGAAATTGAGGAGGATCAATCCACTTCTCATGCCATTGATTGAGAAGGAGGTCAAAAAACTCTTTGATGCCAAAATCATCGTTCCAATCATATTTTCAAATTGGCTTTCAAACTTGGTTCCAGTTAGGAAAAAGAGTGGAGAACTTAGAATATGCATTGACTTCAGAAATTTGAATAAAGCTTCCCTGAAGGACAATTATCCCCTCCCAAAGATGGATCAAATTTTGCAAACTATTGTTGGTTCTTAGAGAATGTCTATGCTTTATGGTTTTTCAGGTTATAATCAAATCCTTGTACATCTTGACGACCAGGAAAAAACATCCTTTACTATGCCATGGGGCACTTTCATGTATGCC
The DNA here is from genome assembly GCA_034641835.2 of Pinus albicaulis. Taxonomy (NCBI): domain Eukaryota; kingdom Viridiplantae; phylum Streptophyta; class Pinopsida; order Pinales; family Pinaceae; genus Pinus; species Pinus albicaulis. The sequence continues at coordinate 778,898,555 of CM076576.1, read as the reverse complement.
AAGATGCCATTTGGTCTCATGAATGCAGGAGCTACCTTTCAGAGGGAAATGGACATTGATTTTTCTGAAGAGAAGGACAAGATGGTGGTTGTTTATCTTGATGACATAATAGTCTTCTCAAGGAGGGAAGAATATCGCATGAAACACCTAGAAAGAATTCTGCTGAAATGTAGAAAGTTTGGCATCTCACTAAATCCCACCAATAGTGTTTTTTCTTTAACTTCAGGTAAATTACTCGGACATATCATTTCTAAAGATGATACTAAGATTGATCCAAACAGGTTCAATGCAATTCAGAAGGTGGTTTTTCCAAGAAGTAGGAAAGAGATTCAATCTTTCCTTGGAAAGGTAAATTTTGTAAGGCGATTTGTTCCTAATTTTGCTGAGATTGTGAAGGACATAAAAAAGATGCTGAAGAAGGGAGTTGATATTAAGTGGACAGCAAAATCAAGACACTCATTTGAGTAAATCAAAAGGGCACTCACACAAGCACCAGTATTGATCAGTCCATATTTCTTAAAGGAGTTTCTAGTTTTTACTTTTGCATCAAAGAATACTATCGCTGGAGTTATCCTACAAAAGGGACATCAAGGTATTGAGCAGCCGATTTCTTTCTTTAGTAGGACATTAGCCAACTCTGAGCTGACGTATAATATCTTAGAGAAGCAAGCCTATGCCTTCATGAAGGCTATCAACAATTTTAGAATTTATATTTTTCATTCTCATATTGTAGCGTTTGTTCCTAATACTGTCATGAAAGACATCCTCACTCAAGCCGACCATGATGTTAAGAGGGGGAAATGGATTTCTAAATTGCTAGAGTATAATATAGAGATTGAGCCAACAAAATTGGTCAAAGGGAAAGGCTTAGCAAATTTGATGGCACAGTCAAGCTTTGACTGTCTCGACATAAACTTGATTGTAGAAATATCATAAATTTCAGATGATGAAGAAGAACTAGTCCCTATTGAGGAAAAATACATCACTTTAGATTGGTACAAGGAGGTTGTTTTTGTCCTACAACACAATAAAGCACCAGTTGATCTAACAAAGTCTAAAGCAATGTTTGTAAAGCTGAAATCCTTGAGATATTTTATTTTTGATAGAAATCTATTTTGGAACGATACTGGCAGAATTTTGCTGAATTGTTTTGCTAGAAGAGGAGGCTGATAAAGTAATTGAATAATTCCACAAAGGAGATTTTGGAGGTCACCATTATTGGAAGGCGACAGTGAACAAGATTCTAAGAGCAGGGTATTACTAGCCTACAATGTTTAAGGATGTCTACAAGAGGGTTTTTGGCTGCCATGAATGCCAGATTTTCGAACGTAAGAAGAAACTTATACGTTTACCTTTGATGCCTATCTATGTAGAAGTGCCATTCCAACACTGGGGGATAGATTTTATTAGGGATATTCATCCATCATCATCAGGTCAGCATGGCTGGATTCTTACAGTGACTGATTACTTCACCAAGTGGATTGAAGCAATCCCAACGAGGCAATCAAATGATTTTGTGATTATATATTTCTTAGAAAATAATATATTTTATAGGTTTGGTTGCCCCATGAAGATTATAACTGATAATGCACAAGAATTTAAATCTAAATAGCTGATCAATTTCTATCATCAATATCATAATACCTTGGGAATTATACTGCATACTATCTGCAAGGTAATGGTCTTGCTGAGTCTTCTAACAAGAGTCTTGTGAGGATCATTTAAAAGGTTTTGCAGGAGAATAAGAAGGCTTGGAATTTGAAGCTGAAGTATGCCTTATGGGCTGATAGGATATGCACAAAGAGGTCAATTGGAACTTCGCCATATGAATTGGTATATGGCGCTGAGGCTATTTATCCTACATCACTAGGGGTACCTGTCATGAAGTTGATTCAAGGGCTAGAAGAGGAACCAAATGCAGTCTAGAGGAGAATTAGTCAGTTGATAGCTCCGTAAGAGAAGAGGAATGAGGTTTATAACATCAATCAACAATCTCAAAATAGAGTCAAGAGGAAATCTGATAAGAAGATCAAGGAAGAAAGTTTTCAAATTCAATATGAAGTGCTAAAATGGGAGGCTAGAATTGAAGAGAAAGGCAAACATGGTAAGTTTGAGAACTTCTGGAAAGGTCCTTTCAAGAGAGCTACTTTTCATGGAAACAATAATTACATACTGCAAGAGATGGATGGAAAATCATATGCTGGAGGGCCTATCAATGGCAGGTTTTTGAAGCATTATTCTTCCTAAAATCTGATTCATTATTCATGTCATTGTACATATTCCATTTTATGAGTTTTTTTTCTGTTAATAATGACAAGCTAAATCACCAAGCTTGAGCCTGAGGTGAAGGCCATTAGAGCTTGAGGAGGAAGCTTGGAAATTTCAAAGCTTTTCTGTTTTGGTCAAGAAAATGGATAGCAGCACTAGAAATAATAGTTATTAGTGTACCACAGGGCCACACTATCCCAAGTGAAGCCAATGTTATCACCCAAAAAATTTCAAAACATCATTGTGTTAATTCTATTTTTGATCATGGTCTCAAAATGGGTTTGAAAGTCATTTTAGGACTTGGTTAAGGGTAGGTTAGAGTTTTTACAAATTTTAAGGTCATCATTGAATTCAAATAAAGTATTTTAAAGGTCCATTCCATGATCAAATACTCACATTTTCCATTTAGGAGTCATTCCATAATGTTTCGGGTTAAATTTTTGCAATTAGCCAAGCATCCTCCATTTCGTAGTGCTGCTAGACTTTCAAAAAAGTGGATTTTCACTACGAATGTGCTAATACTTTCGTAGTGCAAACTGGGAAAAATACATTGTGGGTGTTACAAAAGCACAGTTTCTTAACTGTCTTGTCAATTGCGCTTAGATTTGTCAGAATCCATTAGGAAATGATAGGATAGGGGTATGGTGAGTCAGTTAGGGATCAGATTCAATGTACTTACCTATCTCACAATCATCATCGTCATGATAGGGCATGAGTGAGGAATCATTCAGTTATGAGATGACATCTTAAATTAAAAATCTAGCCCAAATTTTTCATTCTCATTTTCATTTGCCTCCATACGAGTGTCTGAGCTCTGAAGCAGTCAAGCTAAGCCTGTGGTTATTCTATACAAAGGCTATCTTTATCCTAATCAAGCAAGGTTGTTCCATATACTCAAGCGAAGTTGTTCCATCTACTCAAGAAAGGTTGTTCATATCCTAATCAAGCAAGGCTATTTTATAGATTCAAGAGAAGCTGACAGGTCAGGTTTTTCTAGGAAGCATGGCAGAGGAAAATAAAGTCCACAGAGGGGGACATTTCTTAAGAAATGAGCCTAAAAATATGACGGCTATAATTGAAGATCAAACAGTGATGGAGGCTTTTACCAAAACAGGTTTTCTTCAGTTTTGTGAAAAGCTGCAAGGATGCCACACACAGGTGTCTAAATAATTTGCCTTAAACTTTAGTGGAACAACTACCAAAGTTGGGATGTTAAATGTGCCAGTCACACCTAAGATTATTGCTTCTATGAAAGAAATGCCAAGGGGGAAAGAGACTTGGTTTAAAGGTTTTAAATTTGATATGGAACCATGCAAGGAATTCATGAACCTGAGTATGCAGATATGGACCTAAATAATGCAATACCTAGAAGCTGTATCAAAGACAGTTATGAAAAGCTGTTGTTCAACATTCAAAGATACTTTACATGTGAAGGTAGATACCATAAAGTCTATACTTATCATTTCAAGCTTCTTCTTCATTTCACAGGTATGATATCACTAGATTTTCCCTTTTATTTGCATAGGAGCCTTGCCAAAATGGCTGATAAAGTTATTGGTTTTGAATAAGCTTCGGAAAATAAGCAGGGATTGGTATTCCTTTTTGTTTATCAATGGTTTTGAACTTGAAACCCTAACCCCAGCTAGAAACCCTAAAACTAAAGGAACTCCTTCACCGCTAGTAGCAAATTCTAGTCAACCTGTGGTTTTAAAATCAAAGAGGTCTGTAAAGTTGAAACCAAGGAAACAAGTTGAGAAAAGGATAGAGAAGACAAAATTCCTTGTTGCAGCAACTCCATCACCTGCAAATTAGAGGTCAAAAAGTGTCAAAGAGGCAAAACAAAAACAAGTTTCCATGAAGCAAGAAATCAAGAGAGTGACAAGAATCCAAGTAGTGTCATCAAAGGTAAAAACAGTTGTTCAGGTACAAAGGACAACCCAGTGATAAACGGAAATTTAGGTGACATCCTTCATGCAATTGATATAGAAGAGACACCCATCGTACAAGCTGATTTCATTGGAGTAGATGAACACAAATAGGAAAAGGCTAAGTTAGCAATGAAACTTGATTTTGAGGGTGAAAATAAAGCCTTTATCTTTCAAGCAAGGAAACCTTTAACTAGGCATGCTAAGAAGCTCAAGGAAGGTAGCAAAGAGGTCCAAGAAACTATTTAAACAACTATAGTCCCTGAAGAGGTGGTTGACCTCTCATCACCAATAGTGGAACATGCAGCCAGTAGGACAATGAAGGGAAAATAACATATGACAGAGTGTCAACATCTTGAGGAGAGATTGAGGTTAGCAAAGTAAGAGATTTCAATTGATCAGAACTGAATCAAGGACCTAAGGATTAGCTCAAAATTAAAAGTTACAAGATTGGTTTGAAAATAATATAGTTACATAGGTCTTGTATTATTGATTCTGGCGCCACAAATGGTTTGAAAAATGGACACTGTATGAAGAAGTTATTGCACTTTGAATGTTGAGTGGGTTTGGCAGAGCATGGAGGGGCCAACCCTCCTTCCATGGAACCTCATCATATGACCAGTGTGGGAGCTTAATGTTAAGAACGCTTAAGGAGACTAATCTTGGGTTTAATATTTAATTAAGCTTATGTTAAGTGGAGTTTAATATGGCAGAGATTCTGGAGGCACTCCCAAATTGAGGCGACTTCCACTTTTATTGGAGTTAACTAGCAGTTGCCCCACATTTTGTGGAGGAAATTGGGGAAAAGTTGTTTTGGTCATAACTCTCTCATTATTGAACCAAAATTGGATGAAATTTTAGTCAATGTTGGGTCTCTTCAACCTCCTGAAAACTTTGGGATAGGTTTCAGATCAAATGGAGGTGATATTCAGTAGCGTATGCTTCAGGGAATATGAAGGAGCCATTAGGGCCACCATGTGACAAATTCATTTTAAGGCCTAACCAGGGGAGTTAGAGTCAATTTCCAGAGCTCCAATAGTATAAATTGGATAAATCAGATTTTTTTAATCTTATGAAATGGTTTTCAGAGCCTATAGAGAAAGTTTGAAGGCCGAAAAGCTTCAGTAAAGTTCGAGAGGCTATTATTGCCAGCTTTTTCCAACAGTAGTGCAGGGCTTAAAAAGAGTTGTTTGAGAACATTTGCGGTGAAATAGTGGCCATTTTTGGCTGAAAAAATCATTTTTAATATATTTAAATAGGTTTCATAAAGTTTTAAATACTTTTAGAGGTCAAAAACTCAGTAGAGAAGTTTTCCTTGACCTTATTGCCAGGGGGTGCCGATAGGTGATTAAGGCGAAACCGGAGTAGCTGGAGACTATTTTTGATGAAGAAAAACTGTATATGGACTATTTAAGTCATTTTGGAACCAATGGAAGTGGTTTCACAACATTTTGAGAGCTTCTAGAGCTCGAAAAGTTGATGTGAAGTTCTGGGCAGCCCTGGGCAAACAGTGGAGAATAGCCTATTTGGGGAATGTAGTGCTCAATTTGAGAAATTTATTAGTTGGTATTTGATTTATGATGTGTTTTGGATACAAAAGTAGTGGTTTCAGTAATAGAAGTATAATTCTAATGGAGTTTGTGCCATTTAGAAGCTCAGAGTAGCTTAGTGCACCGACAGAAGGAATCATGTTAACAAGAGCCTAAAGTTGTTTCTAGAATTTGGACAACCATTAGAGGGATATTTATGGTATTTTCAGTCCTTAGGATCATTTTTGTATTCATTGAAATTAATTATTTACTTTGTAAAAAAACTTACTATAATCCCAAAGAGTTGAGTCATGATGACAAAGCTCAAAGGAGATGTAGCCCACGAGATTTCGGGTGAAATCCTAGATTAAAGTTTTTGTTGTGCTTGAATGATTATTTTCTGCATTATGTTGATGTCATACATGTTAAATTACAGCAAGAAAAAATGAATTTAAGACACATAAAAAATAAGAATTCATACACCACTTCCAAGTAAATAATTCCGCAAAGTTGTCAAGTTCAAGCTAGATCATTTAATTTAAACTGAGTGATAGGTTCTTGAAATACATACAAGTTATCCAGACCATTTTCAGATCAGTTTTAAATGATAATTTGGTTGCTTGATTTTATAGTAGATTGGAAAAGGTGTTTAAATAGCAAAAGGTTGACTCTTTATTGTTTGCAATCCAATTTGTTTAAGTTTATTGAGATTTGGGGATAGCCACTAATTAATGGTACTAGAGAGAAAAAAGGAAGAAAGGCATTATAATATTCTTATTCTGCTGGACCCTGAACACTTTTGGAAAAACCCTCTTGACGTTTTTTTGTTAAGAAGCTCTTGGAGTTTGTTTGTTGTTTGGCTGCTTGAATAAGAATTGGTCTTTACTGTCATTTGGTTAAAAAAGCTTTGTCATTTGTTTTGAAAAGCTTTGATAACTTTTTTGAAGTTCATTTTGATCATTGACATCATAATGACAACTTCTACAAGTGAATTTTCCTCCTTCACAAGATTCTTCGATGATGATATGAAGCATGACTTTATTATATTGAAGGACATGGTGCAGATTTTGTTTGAGGATAAACAAGAAAGCACTGAACTTCGTGAACAGTTGTTTGCCATGAAGGAAGAGAAGGAAGAAATTCTTCAAAGATTGCATGATATGGAGAGGCAACTCCATCAAGCCCAAGAGGCTTTGACCAAGAAAATGCATGAGGAAGAGGTAATCCATTCTAACTTGTCTTCAGTTTCCTCATTAGAAAGATGTGTTGGTTCTTTCGAAAAACATACAAGGGGTATAGGGTCCAAATTAATGATTAAAATGGGCTATGAAGGCAAGGGGTTAGGTAAGCATGCACAAGGCATGGTTGAACCTGTTCTTGTTGAGGAACGACCCAAGAATCTTGGTCTTGGTTATGTGCAATTTAATGGCGAAGACTCCAAAAATATGGAAGCATGTGAGGCTACTTTAAAGAGAACCTTTATTCCAAGTTCTAATATGAAAATATTTCAAATTTCTTTCAAAGATGATTGCCATTGCTTTAAGCCTTTGTTGCAGCAAGAAGATGGTAGAAATGTGACTTATGGCATGCATGCAAGTTCAGACAGTTTTCAAGACAAAAATGGTGATGTTAGTCTGCAAATGAAAGCTGTAGCCTCTACTAGTTCATCTTCTCATGAAGACAAAAAGGATGAACATTCAAAGTAGTACAAGAGGCATAAATCTTCTCATGATCAATTAGATTGTGTTTCTGCAAAGCATGATAGTTTTGCATGCTTAAATGGAAGAAATATTTGCTGTACATATTGTGGTGGATTTAACCATGTTTTTTCGAGATGCTGGATGAGGAAGAAAGCATATAGGAAGAAGATGAGGAAAAGACAACTTTTAAAGAAGGTGCATAATTTTTTCACATATTGCCAAAATAAGGGACATGATGTCTCTCATTCTTGGACTTTGCATCCAACTAGTCTTCCAAAGCACATGCAACAAGAGGACAGAAAGATTGGCGCAAGTGGAACTAAGAATTCCATTATCGATGTGAAAATGTAAGATTGACAAGAAGAAGTGTTACAACAGCAAAAGTCACCATGGAGGTGGCTTGGAAAGAAGTGGATGGACTTCTTAACACAGTAAGAAATACTCCTTTGTACATATGCACATTTCGGTTGTATGCATGTATTTCTGTTGAAAAGTTTGATGCAAGGTTGCTTATAAATGCAGTTCAGTTGAAGGAATTTCTTTGTTGTTGAAAAATTTCGCTGTGGAGGTGTAAAAGATGAGTATGATACTCACTTATATTGCAACAATATCTTTTAGTTCATCTCTTATAGTCACCCACATGTTTTGGGATTATGTACTTGTTGGTACTTGAAAGGAAGATTTGAAGGTGTACATATGCATGGAAGTTGTATCTGTAAATAGAGAACTATAAATAGGTTCATTTATACATTGATACATGAAAATGTGTTTGTCAAGATGTATCATGTTGTTTATCGACTTGTGTCGATTGTGTTGCACACTTTTTACATTGATTTTGTGTCAATTGTATAGCACATTTTATGACGAATTTTTGTTGATGTCGCATGTTGCACGACTTATGTTTGAGCCACCTTGGATCATTGATCAAGGAAATGAAATTTAGATTCCTTCTGCAAATTTCTCGCCAGAAATTTCCTAAGTGAGTGCAAGAAAGGTATCTCTTGATAGGAGGATAAGCGCATCGAGGAAGGGAAGTGTGAATTTCTTTCTAGTTGTGGTTAAAAGTCACTAGCCATGCAAGGTAAGTGTTTAGAGGATGAAGAGAAGAGGGTACAATAATCTCATTTTCTGTACAGATCAGTTTCAGTAGTCCAAGAGAGCTTTTGGGGTCCAAAAGCTTCTCATTTGGGAGGTGTGATCAGAACTAGATCAAGGACCTAAGGATTAGCTCAAAGTTCAAAGTTACAGGATTGGGTTGAAACCAATATGGTTGCATCGGTCTCATCTTCCTAATTCTGGCACTACAAACGGTTCAAAAAATGGACATCGTATGAAGATTTTATTGCACTTTGAATTCCGAGTGAGTCCGGTGGAGCACGAAGGGGCCAACCCTCCTCCCATGGAACCTCATCATATGACCAGTGTGGGAGCTTAATGTTAAGAGTGCTTAAGGAGCCTAATATCAGGTTTAATATTTAATTAAGCTTCAGTTAAGTGGAGTTTAATATGGCAGATATTCTAGAGGTGCTCCCAAATTTAGGCGGACTTCCACTTTTAGTGGAGTTAACTGGCAGTTGCCCCACATTTAGTCGAGGAAATTGGGGCAAAGTTGTTTTGGTCATAACTCTCTCATTATTGAACCAAATTGGATGAAATTTTAGTCAATTTTGGCTCTATTCAACCTCATGAGAATTTTTTAATAGGTTTCATATTTAATGGAGGTAATATTCAGCAACTTATGCTTCAGGGAATATGAAGGAGCCATAAGGGACACCATGAGACAAATTTAGTTTGAGGCCTAACCAGGGGAGTTAGAGTCCTTTTCCAGAGTTCCAATAGTATAAATTGGATAATTAAAATGTTATGAATCTGATTAAATAGTTTTCAAAGCTTGTAGAGAACTTTTTAAGGCTGAAAAGCTTCAGTAAAGTTCCATAGGACATTATTGCCAGCTTTTGCCAACAATAGTGAAGGGCTTAAAAAGAGCTGTTTGAGGCCATTTGCAGTGAAATAGTGGTCATTCCTGGCTGAAAACATCATTTTGAATCTATTTATAGAGTTTTCAGCAAGTTGTAAATACTTTAGGAGGTCAAAAACTCAGTAGAGAAGTTTTTTTTGACCTCAGTGCCAGGGGGTTCCGATAGGTGATTGAGGTGAAACTAGAGCAGTCAGAGGCTATTTTTGATGAACCAAAAATCTATTTTGACTATTTCAGTCATTTTGGAACCAATGAAAGTGTTTTTGGAACATTTTGGGAACTTCTAGAGCTAAAAAGTCTGATTTGAAGTTTTGGTCCGCCCTGGGAAAACCGTGGAGGATAGCCTATTTGGGGAATGTAGTGCTCAATTTCAGAAATTTATCAGTTGGTATTTGATTTATGATGTGTATTGGATACAGAAGTAGTGGTTTCAGTGACATAAATAGAATTCTGAGGGATTTTGTGCCATTGGGAAGCTCAGAGTAGCTTAGTACACCGACAGAAGGAATCGTGTCAACAAGAGCCTAAAGTTGTTTGCAGAATTTGGACGGCCATTAGAGGGATATTTATGGTATTTTAAGTCATTTGGATCATTTTTGTATTCATTGGAATTAAGTATTTAATTTTTTTAAAAACTTACCATAATCCCAAAGAGCTGAGTCATGATGACAAAGCTCAAATGAGACGTAGCCCACGAGATTTCGAGTGAAATCCTAGATTAAAATTGCTGTTGTGTTTGAACGATTATTTGCTGCATTATGTTGCTATCATATATGTTAAATTAAATCCAGAAAAAAATGAATTTAAGGCACATAAACAGTAAAAATTCATACACCTCTTTCAAGTAAATAATTTTGCAAAATTTTCAAGTACAAGCTATATCATTTTAATTAAAACTGAGTGGTAGGTTCTTGAAATGCATAAAAGTTATCTAGACCATTTTCAGATCAGAAATGATGATAAATAGGGCCAGAAAGCACATTATTGAAAAACAGAGTTCAAAATAATGAAGGCACTTTGGGAGGGTCAAACTGGTTCTAGGTCTGAAATTCCAAGCAGTGCAGAACAATTTTTCACATGGACAGTTCCAACCATCAAGGAAGCCAATTTTGTCAGATTAATCAATACTCACTTGAGATCTAGTAATATAAGACTAAGAGATCAACTGGAGGACTTGTTGCAGCAACTGAAATTGACCCAAGATGAGCTAAAAAACAGAGGTGCAGAATGACAATCATTAAAAAAGCCAAAAGCTAAATCAAGTGAAAATTAAGAAGGAACCTCATGAAAAATGTGTTTTTCAATTCATTTGAATTTTTGTTTTGATGGAATTAGTGGTATTCTAAATTTTTGGCACATTTTTGGTTTAAAGTTTGAAGAAATCTAGGCAAAACTGCTCACTCAGCAGTTTCGTAGTGCAAATAGTGCAAAAAGAGTGAAAAGCGCTACGAAACTGCTGTAGCAGCTTTTTTCACTCTCTCTCTTAAATTTTTGAAGTGAAAATGTGTGTATTATGACCTAAAATTGTTAGGGAAGTTTTGTGCTAAGTGATAATTAATATAATATTGGTGCAGAAAGAAACCAAATTTTGAAGGAAAAATAAGGTCAAGTAAGATTAAAAGTGCTAATCAGGATTGCTTTCAAGATGTTTACTTAGCTATTTTTAAAAGTTTGATGTTGGTCTTAGACAGCTGGAACTTAAGAATGATTTTGGGTAGGTATTAATTTGGTTTCTAATAGAAAATAACCTCGAAGTGATGGGTTCATGATGGTCAGGGTGTCTCAAGAATACAAAGAATCCTATACTTAGAAAACAGGGGACAGTTTCCTACTATGATGGAGATCAGTGTTATGGTCATAAAGTGTTGAAGCTTATCATCTGGATTCGAACTTATGGGAATACAATTGGAAAATGATGTAATCTATTTTAGATAAGGTTTTATGAGTAGAATTAAAGAGTTTGAATCCTATTTGTAATAGAAATGTTCATTAGATTTGCAACTGTCATTTTGTGATAAATACCATGTAATATGGTTAGGCAAGGTGTCAAAAGTTAGGATTTCAATGTATATAGCTCAGGATAAGGTTATATTATGTTTTAAATGATCTATAAAGGAGTAAGAAGTCGAAATGCCAAGGGTTGGAAATTTTTAGCAAAAGACTGTATTTATTGTAAGTGACTGGTTTTTAGCTTAATACAGAGTTTTCTACTTAGCCAACTTGAGATTCATTAAGAGTTCTAGTGTGCTCTTGTTCTAATTACATCTTTTTACTACCCTATTGCAGTGGTCTTTTCTTATGTTACTCATAATTCATCATTGATGCTCTGACTTCCTTCATAAACAAACTCACTGTGTGTTTTATAGTTTCACATGTATGTCTCTTGACTAGAACTCTGATATGCCTTGACTTCCATGCTAAGTAGATTTTTTGGTTTTACTGAAGCTATTTTGACTCCATAAGCCCAATGTTCACTTTCTAATGTGATATACAACCAATATCTATCATTTATCTGCTTATTACCCCACATAGAGTTAGCCATCTATATTTTTATCAAAAATCATTAATCCTTGAGAGAGCCCTCTCAGGTTGAGGAGGCTAAGCCTCAATCAAAAGATTGGTTTGAAACAGTTACATGAGATTGAATTTATTGGAAGCCTATTAGGTCTGATTTTGTGATAACAGTACCCACGTCTATACCAGGGATAATTTGAAGGATGGAAAATTATCTTGAAGTTTAAAAAATTGGCGAATCTCACTATTCCCTAATATGCAAACTATAAAAATTTTATTGATGTATTTGAAAAATTATTCAAATTTATAATGATATTATATATATTTTCTATATAATTTTGGTGATTTTTAATGTAAAATAATTTTATATTTTAAAATTTTGGCAAATCATTTATATAAAAAAATGGAAATTGGTGAATCTTTTTTGTTGAAAAACCATGGAAAATTGGACCACCTGCAAATATTAGCCCCTAAAATTTTCCATGGTCTATACGCAAATTCTCTTTATAATAACTACGAATATACTAATTCTGGATGTATACATGGGTATTTGTATACCAAGTAGTGTATGTACGTGGGTTTCCTTCATCAAACATGCGTATACATTGTGACATATTATATTTATCATTTCTCTGATCCTAACTAGATTTCCTTTCTCTGCCATATCGAAACTGACCTGTAGATACATTATTTCCACATCTTTAATAAATAGGTTTCTAATAAAAAGGAATATCATCAAGTAGGTTTCCATCAAGGACAACTTCATCAAGTAGGTTTCCATCAAGGACAACATGTTGCATCATATTGCCAACATACATTGGAAAAAAGAGTTCACATAGTGTATATATCATCTCCAAGTTAGATTAGGGTAGGTAGGTGTGAAAATAAGTTTAGTACTTTGAGCATATTTTCAGAGGTAGTTTAATATTACTTTCAATTTTAAGTTTCAACATAGTTCAAATTTCAACATTCAGATTTTCAGGGTGTAGCAGTGATTTCCATTTGATAGTTTGCAGTGCATAAGTTTAGTTGTAGTTTCATTTCAGATTGCAGTACATATATCATATTCTTGTCTGAGGTTTAGAATATATGATTAAATATTTTCAGCCATAAAGGTTGTATAATATTAAGTTTTAGATTTGGGATCAGCCCAATGGATTAGGCTACTAATCTACGGTGTTCTTGACACCTCTTGAGGGAGCTGGCATCCCCAGTTGGAGCCTCTGTTGGTACCCTATAAACTATATTATCACAAGGTGACTGATTATTGTTTTCAGATCTTGTATATTGAAGATAATATTCCATGGCTGTCATTTATTTCTAGACAAGGAAGAGAAATATTGATTGTGAAGTACTTCAAAGGAATCAATCTACCCTTTCCATTCAGTGGAAAGAGGAAAGTGTTGATGATAAGGTGTAATGGTGAGAAAACTTCATTTTTTCCCTCAGTCATTTCATTTACGCTCTTTTACGCTTCATCTTTTCCATTTTCTAAAGTCCTACGCTTAATTTCTTTCAAACTCCCTTTTTTTAACTATTAAAATCCAATTTCATAGTTAAAGAAGAAGCTCTGCCCACCTACTAACATCCATATCATTTTCCTGTTTAAACTTACCATATATTTCCTTATTCGTAGCTCCGCTCCCCCCACATTAGGTCATTTTTCTATGATGTATATATGATATAAACCACACCTTACCGCTGCAAACCTTTATCACATCACCTTCCATCATCTCCCATCGCACTTCAGAATTTTTAGTACTTACCGCATTTCCCCAACCCCAAACCTTGCGATGTGCGATAAGCCTAAATGTTGCAGTGTGCAGTATACTTAACCCCTGCAATTTGCAATATTGGTGGGACCCAATCACATATTGCACTTCGTGAGTTCAAAAGGGTTAGCACTGAAGAATATGTTAAAAATGTCATTTTGTGACCTATGGGTGGGCCTCCCTCCTTGCCACGTCACTTCCACCTTTTGAACTCCCCACACCTTTCCATCATATCCGCACCTCCCCTCTGGATCTAATGATCTCCATGCATTTTGCAGCACCCTCTGCCTTTGAACTTAACCATGGGAGGGGGCATCCTAAATAGATAGTTTTAGTCTCCACCCATACACCTACATGTCATCTATAGAGAATTTCAGACCCCCCCCCCCCCCCACCCCATGTCCGCAACAGCTTACCACTTGTCGGACCCTCAAAAATATGGTCTCAAGTTTTGCATGCCAAACTCAGCGATAAGCGATTTTTAACTTCAAGGTTGAAACACCTTACCTCCACTTCAATTGTTTTGTCCAGAAGTTGAATGATGGAAGACGGACTGCAGCAGGAGTACCTTCAGATGGGTTAACTCTTCATGACCAAAAACTAAAATCACAGAGCTCAACAATTGTTCAATTCCCGAGATTGCCACTGTCGAAATGCTCCAGGCCAAGATCATTAACTGTTAAAAGGAGGTTGCGCCTACCTGGAGGTGTTCACTTGATGTTAATGGAGAATCAATCACTGAATTCAAATAATTGCTCCTATATGTTGTCCATCTCTTGAAGGGCAAAGAGATTCTTGTTAATAAGAATATCACGAGCAACAGGAGGAAGTTTTACGCATGTCAACCTTGTTTCAATCACTTTCTAAAGCCTGTTGATTAGTGATACATGTGTCATTAGTTTTATAACAGTTTATCTATTTTTAAAGAAGATGGGAGCTTAAATCAAATTGAGCATTTAAAGGGAATCAAAATAGTGCCAAATGTCCAAATGCCCTTAATAACTCCGACTGATTTATCTGCACATGCCAAATAATGTTAGTCCTTATTTTTTTTGTAGTTAACAAGAAAGTAATTGTTAGTTATTGCATTGACTGTAATCAGTAATGTTGTTCACTAAATTTCAAGTGACTATTTGAAAGCAATACAAGACCAGATGTTCAGGATTCATGTGGTGTCTGAAATGGTGAAGTATTCTCCTATTTTTATGTGTCACTTCCATTTTTTATCTTTCTCTGTGTTCCTGCAATCTAATTGTAAAACAAAAAGTGTGAAGAATAGGATTTTTTATTTAAGAGCACCCTATTCTAGCTGTGTTTACAATAGTCTATGTTTTCTATTCATTCCAAATTGAGGAATTATTAATTTCTCCTCGGTTTCTACTGAACTTTACATCCCAGTACATATTGAGGAATTCTGAAATTATCCTCAGTCTCTAACTAGCCATACCTTTCATATTTTCACAATACATTTAAAATTCTGAAAGATCCATGGTAATGCACGTATCTTGCCCTATTTCACTCATGGTTGATATTTCAGCAATTTAATCACTCGAGCCTCTTTGAATCCATTTCCCAATGGATTTACCTTTCTCTTCCCACCAAACCAATTCAAAATCAAAACTCTGCATATAATAGCTAACATAAAATTCCCAATCAAAAAATCTATATCTAACAGAGAGATCCCTCTCTGGGTCTAGGAGGGCTAGATCCTAGGCCCGAAGCATTTTTTATGTTGCCTCTATAGTTTTTCTTCAGCCTCAAAATTATGGAATGATAACAGAAGGATGTCAAGTTATGTTGGAATGGTAACTGTCAGGAGAGTCTCAATATATTAAAGGAAAAAATGGTGACTACGCCTATTCTTGTCTTCCCTGATGCATCTTGCATAGCCCTAGGATTTGTGTTATTACAACTCAGAGAAGGAGATATTGATCACCCTGTAGCCTTCACAAGTAGGATGTTGTCTAAATCAGAGAGGAACTACTCCACCATACAATGCGAAGGGTTGAAAATTATATATGCGCTGCAACAATAAAGGAACCATCTATTGGGGTCGCACTTCAAAATTTTCACGGATCATTCTGCTTTGAGGTACCTGGTCAACAATCCTGTGTTGGGGGGAATATTTTCCAATGGTTACTGTTGTTCCAAGAATACAATTTCAAGGTACTTTTCAAGCCATACCATTTGAATGTGGGACCAGACCACTTTTCCAAAATTGAGGCAGGGGAGGAACCAACAAATCTTGAGGAAGGATTACCTGATGTAGAGCTATTCACTATGAAGGTTGCAGATGGGAATTTCCATAATATCATTCAGCTTCTGTTAAAGGGAATAATACCTCTGGAATAAAATATGCAATAGAAGAAAGAGTTGGTCGTATGGGCAGTATTTTTTACTCTGATTGTTGAACACTTGTATAAAATGGGGTTTGATGAAATCCTACAAAGATATGTTCCTGAGCATGAACAACACAACATATTGGTTCAAGCTCATGAAAGAGTTGTTGGAGGTCACTACATAGGAAAATCTATCAGGTAGAATATTTTACGCATTAGATTATGTTGGCCTATAGCACATAAAGATTCAAAGGAGTATTGTATAACATGCAATTTTTGTCAGAGGACTGGAAGACCTTGCGAAGAGATGAAATGGTGTTGCACCCCTAAGTCACGTTGCAATATTTCGATAAATGGGTGATTGACTTTGTAGGATGAATGAATCCTCTAGGAAAGAAAATAGGTACACAATACATTATTACTACAAGTGATTACCTCACTTAGCAGGTTGAAGTGAAATCAGTAAATAATTTTACTGTAGACGCAACAAAAAAATATTTTTTAAGAATCTTGTGTCAGGATTTGGTTTTCCACAAATTTTGATGAGCGGTCGAGGTACGCACTTCCTGAATAGCACTATCGGGGCCTTGAATAAAGAATTCCATGTCAGCCACCACAAGAGTATGCCATACCACCTATTGGGGTTCCTATGTTTTGGCAGATTTGGCGATACCAAAAGATACGATACCAAAAGATAAGACAACATCAAACCACTTTGGGTTCCTAGGATATAGCCCTCCTGGATCCGGAGAGGGATCTCTCTATATAAGCAAAGGTTTTATGTATTTGAAGTTCAAAATGAGATGTTAGGCTAGGTGCGAAGCACAGAGGGGGGTTTAAAACAATTTGGTTGGTTGGTTGCTGGGTTGAGTCAGAGACCATAGACTGAGAAAGTAATGGAAATAAAGGATAAGAGTAGTAGGACATTTCGGCAAAAGAGGATGGGTCAAGAATGTGCCATCCATTGGGCTATGGAGGCATGAAAGGTAATTACATGCAAACAACTAGCAAAGGCTTTCAAAGGGCAAGTCATCTATACTAAAGGATATTTTAGATAGATGGTGGAATGGAACAATTAGGAATGAAGGTGAAAGAAGGAAAGAAACCCAATTTTTGTCTATAGATCAGGTCAGAGGTCATTTAACTCTAGACCTGTTTGGACGTACTCAAAGGTAGCTTTCAATGGAGGGACAAAGGGGTAGCTTATATATCAGACCAGAGGTCATTTAACTCCAGGTCTGCTTTAGCATGTTCCAAGGGAAAACAGAGATAAGATTAACACAAAGCTAGATTCTATAGATTGGAGAAGGACTTTTGACCTTCCCTGCTTTGACACCAGCAAGAAGCATCCAGGCAGGAAGCTCCGAGTTCACACATCAGCTAGAAAAAAATAACATCTGCTACAATGGTTAAACCACAAGAGTCTGCCCTCAGATCTCACTATCAGCAGAAAAAATTGAGGGTAGGGAGAGCAGAAACATAGGGTACCAGAAGAGAATGAACAACATAAAAAATATAATAAAACAATGTAGAGAGAAAACATCACCCGTAGTAATAGACTAGGATCCTATGAAATTGCTTGATTAATTGATGCAAAACGAGTCACATACACTGACCTTAATGGAAAACACAGTCCAAAATTTCTCCTCCCAGCCTACTACATTAAAAACTACTCTGCTACTCCCTCCCGAGACTGTTCTAACAGTCAAAATGAATCCCTACAATTACAACAACAACAACTGAACCAACTTTTACAATGTGTTCTTTAGGAATTCTTATAGGAGAACGAGAAATAGCCGGAGTACATGATATTCATTAAATGGATCTCATTAAGACAGAGTGGTGGAAGAGTCCAAGCCCACTCTGCTTAATAGCTCTGCGTTGTACTTTGTAGACTGTTTTGAAGCCTCTGTCAGGTCGATATTGACCTCAGATGTGTTCTTGAAGTCCTTCTGGTTGTTTGGAACTCTACGCTAGCCTTCTAGAATAAATGAACTGGGTGGAAAATCTGCAAGGTATCCATGCTTCATAACTGCTGTCTGACAGTCATAGAAACTTCTGTCAGTGTAATACATTTAAGGGCTCGAGGAGGCAAGGAGAATTCTGTAGGAAGGTGTCCTTTTGGAGAAACAGTGCTCTGCTGACATTAAACACATATATGGCTTGTTTCATGTGCACTTGGTCTTCAAACTGTGTCCTTTCCCTCTGAATAAGGATTAAAGCATTTAATCTTCAATTTCAGGCTTTAATCAATCTTTAAATCACTATTGTTGTTACACTGGCCGCAGCTGCAATGGCCCCTTTGTGATCTCTGCACAATAAATAAACCTGTCACAAACCCGGGCAATGTTGAGAAATGTTGCAGAGGCCCGTGGAGTGGTGGCGGAGTGCTGAATGCAGGTGAAAAACCAATGGAAATCACCGCAGAATGGTGAAGAACAGGGCTAGTGAAAGTCTGGTGTAAAGTAGGTACCGGGTCGTCCGATTAGAAATGGCACCGGTGATCAATGGTCAGGATTCACTAATGGGGTTGCTGAGAGGAGTTAGGCAGATAAAAATGGGCCTTAGTGTAAAACATAAAGGTTTAAAATTTGGCCAAAATACAAAGGAAATGGAGTAAAATTAATGAAATTTGGGCGCCTTTGGATGGTGGGACCTGGCGGACAGAGGGCGATTAACTGTGAGCCGTTGGATCTCAAGAGGAGATCAATGGCAGAGATTGAAAGTTGAAGTTAATATAGGCTCCGATGAAGAAATATGGTGGAGGGCACGATGCAATGTAGGCCGTCGATCTTGGATTGAACAGACGGTCACGATTGCATCGGTGGATTGAAACCGGGAGAGGCAGAAGGTGACACATTAAGGAAATTCTGATTGGCAATTAGTGATCAAGTGCCAACCGTTGGATCGCGTGGGGGGAATCAACGGTGGAGATTCAATAAACGGGGACGCGGGCAGGGACAAAGGAGTGGAGTGGGATAAATCTGGACCGTCGAATCCGAACGGATGGACGGCTAGGATTGGATCGGGAAGTCACAATCGGGAGATAACACAGTGGCACATCAATAACTTTTGTGATTGCGATTGGAGTGGTGGTGCGATGGAGAAACTGTCGTTCGATCTGGAGGCAGATCAATGGCTCTGATGAAATCGGAGGAGTGGATGGATAGGGGCAACGGGTGCAGTGCGATTAGTTCTGGGCCATTGGATCTGTTGGGGTTCCCATGTTTTGGCAAGGTTGGAAATACCAGAAGATAAGACAACATCAAAACCACTTTCAGACCTCAGGATCTAGCCCTCCTGGGTCCAGAGAGGGATCTCTCTTTGATATGTCAAAGGTATGTGACTTTGAAGCTCAGTGTTAAGATGTTAGGCTAGTTATAGGCACGAGGTTTGTTTTTTTGATTTTTTTGTTTGGTTTTTGGTTATCAGGAAAGAAGGATTTCAATGTAAGACTAGGATGAGCAAAGAGGAAAAGGGAAGAGGTGAAATATTCCAGGGAGCATTCAAAACCATTGGGCAATGGAGCTAGGAAAGGATTAGAACAATCGCTTTCAATTGGGCTAGTCATCTAAAACATTGGATCTTAAAGATGATTGTGTGATATGGAATGGTAGGAGACGAGGAACAGTAAAGGTTTAGAACACAAAGTTAAATACCAACTGGTCGCACAAGGATCCTAGTGGAGAGGGTTAACTCTAATCCCCAGTGTTCCCAAATCTTCCAACTAAATCCATAACAAGAAACATATAAGAACAGATACATTTAATTCATACATCAGAGAGCAGGAAATAACATCCACTACACTGGTTAAATTAACTGAAATCGATTCTTAGATAACACATTTAGAAGAAAAACATCAATGGCAAGGAGAGCAAAAACATAGGGTACCTAACAAGGGTAAATCCTATGCCAATATTCTGATGCAAGCCAATAGAAACGAAATGAAATGAATATAAACACAGAGATAGGAAAACATCACAGCTGCTTTAGATCAGGAACCAAAGAAATGTGCTTGTCATATTAAATAGCAATAACAGTCAAGTACAACATTGCCAATAGCTGAATACTCAGTCTGAAATCACATTCCTCATCCTATCTAAGACTTTACATAAAGACCGTGTCTCAAAAGAAACTACTTGCAATTCTCTGATAACTGATCAACAACCTTTACAATGAGTTTCTTTATGAATTTATAGCTCCAGAGGAGTAGAGAAGGTAGGTGAAGAACTAAATGTAGCATTAAAAACTTCAGAAGAGGAGGAAGGCCGAAGCCCACTCTGTATAAATTCTGTGCATTAATTTGGGACACCCTTGGGTGAAAGAGTGGTCTTCGTCAGGTTTTCATTAACTCCAGGTATGTCTCTGATGTACTTTGGCTACAGTGCTCTATGGTACTTCTGGTGCATAAACTAAAGGTGAATAAATGATGCTAGAGCCTACCATACTGTGTAAAAAATGCTTCTGATAGCCTAGGACTGCTATAGTAGGGAAAAAACTTCTCTTGGACACAATGTATACTAAAACCATAATATGTACTGTGTCCGTGCTCAGGAAGAGACGTTATACTAATTTGAAATCCTGATTACATTGTTTTCTGCGCACTGGACCTTCTGTGCGATTCTCAGGATTTTCGATCCTATACTCCACCTTTAGAATTCTAGATTAAGGCTTGAAATCCTCAATACTCCACGTTGAAATCCTTGATCATTAGCTGGTATTTCCCTGCCGCTTCATCAATGTCTCGATCTGCAAAATCTGGGTTTTAATGGCGTCAGATAGGTTTTTTGCAGAGATTGAACTGTCCCGGGATAATATTTATGCTGTCGCTATCTTTCCGAGTATTTCTATTGTAGTACCAGCTTCCAGATTCACCTTTCCCTGCTCAACACGCCATTACAATAGTACAATTGAACTATGGCTGTTTGACACATCTTTGAAACCCTGCAAAATATGAAGTTTTTTAGGAAAACCATGCATGGGGTCAGATGGTGTGGATGACTGCAAGGGTGGTCGTGGGACTACGGACGAATGGTGAAAAGCGCAGAGGAATGGTGGAGAAGTGCACTGGTGGGAAGTTGGCGGAATGCAGAGAAAATTAACGCAGAAACCTTCATTTTGACTTTTTGAATGAATATATATAATGGGAGGGGCGAGTGTACGGTGAGACACATGGAATGGTGACGTGGTGGGACCGAGCGATGGTGGAAAAGTCAACAGCAGGGAAAACAAATCTGGACCGTCAGATCTCAAAGGAGATCGATGGCTGAAAATGCAGTGGAGGGCGACGAATGGTGGGCCAGGAGTACGGTGACCTTGGATTAAACCCTACACAACTTCATGAAGCGACAACCGTTGGATGAGGTGCCCTAGATCAGACGGCAGTCATGCATATCGCTCCATATCCTATGCCGAACGTTAACAAGTGATGAGCGGGTGGTTTTGAAATAGTGCCGCTGCCACGCGTCGCGTGATGAGTGGAATCATTGGGCCATCAGGAAATACCTCCTACCTCCGAAAGGTGGTGCGATAGAAACCAGTGGTTTATAAATAGTGCGCGGGTGTGGGACCACCATGACAGGTGTTCTGTGAGCCATCAAATCAACAGTTAAATGGATGGCGGATCTTCGATCCGGTGGTCAATAGGCTGAATGATGGATGCTGCGGGGGCGGCAATCGTCGTACATTCTATTTGGATCAATGGCTGTAAACGCGCCTAATGAACATATGAAATAAGTGCCCTCCACCTTGGCGCCTGGTCATGGCGCTGGGTCATGTGGAGGGAAAAGTACAGGGGGTTAGGCCAAAAGGGGCTAAGGCCCAATTACATAGAAAACATGGTTTTTGGCCCATTTCAAATGAAATTTAAAGCCAAAATGGGTAACGATAGGGAACAAAGGTGAGAATTTGGCTAGACAAAAGGTAAAGTTGGGTTTTCAAGGAGATTTGAAGAGATTAAGGGGACCATAAAGGGGGAATTTTTGGAGGGGTTTAGAAGGATTAGGGGGGTGATTTTGGGGTAAAGAAAAGGGGTTTTGACAAATGAAGAAGAGGTGAAATGGGACATTCTGCGGGGATATAAGGGTTAATGTAGGCCTTTTGGAGTAGAGTTTATGTAAGCAATGATACCTTATAAAGGGAGTCAGCAGAGGGAAATTTATCAAAGGAAAAGGCACAGGAGAATTCAAGGATGATGTGTCTTCAGGGGAGATGCATTCCTCAAAGACTCAAAAACAATTTAGCCCCCTACTTTGCTTTGTCAAAAAATTATAGGGGGGCTAACAGTGGCTCCACATGGGGATGGCTTCTTCTTGAAGGAGTCAAGAATTCAGAAAATGATCTTTGGTGTAGGCCAGATGCCTGTTGCTATTAGCCACCTTCTTCTTTGATTTTCAGTTGCCACAATTGTGAATACATCAATTTAGCAAAAAAAAATTCCCAATCAATCTACCTACCCACACTACAATCCTATCATTTTTCTTCTTCTAGGGTGCATTTGAGCTAGCAGACCCTTTACATCATTTTATTTTTTCAAACAGAAAATAAACCTATTATAACTCTACCCTTATTGCTCCATGAGACCAGATTAGACTATTGGTCTCATATGTTTCTCTACTTAATATAATATCTACTAGGATTAAACTGTCCAGCAGATTTCTTCTCTACATTCTACAGCAGAAATTTAAAAACAGTCAAACTAGGATTAGACAGTCTAGTTTGCTATTGATCCAAGGCATAAAGACAGTTGCACATGGACAGAAATTTGCAGAAAACTAAAAAAAAAATGTGAAGGCTTGAAATCTGGAGCTTGAAGTATCCCTCTTCTCTTTGTGACTCAAGTTTTGAGCATGTTAGAGTCACTTATTTTATTCATTTCAACTCTAGTTTTGGGCATGTTAGAGCTGATTCTTCTTTCTCCTTTGTTGGTCCAGATTTTGGGCATGTTAGGACCAGTTGATTTAATTTCTTTGGCTCAGGTTTTGAGCTTATTAGAGCCAATATTTTGCACATCAGAGTTTCATGTTTTAAGCATGTTTGAACCTCTCCTTTTCCTCTTTTTTTTGAAACATTTTCTCTTTTTCTTGAAAACAAAAACATTGCAATGGTATGTACAATGGAAACGGAAATTGGAAATTGGAAATCAGCAGAAGTAGTGTTTGAGCATCCTGCCATTGACAAGACCCCCAAACAGCTCTGTACCATCTAATCCTTGTAGGAAGAAGGCATTTGGACCCACAATGGCCTAGATGATGTATGGACCTTGCCACAAACTGTCAAACTTGCCGTGCTTTCCTTTGTCCTCTCTCCTTGAGTCCCACTTTAGAACTTTATCCCCAATTTTGAAATTAGCAGCTTTGGTTCTTTTGTCAAACAATTTCTTTATATTTTCTTGAACCTTCACTACTCTGTTGTAAACCTCTTCCCTTGTTTGCTGGAGATGAATTGTCTGGTTTATCCTTCTCACCATACTGTCTTATTTTGTTTGTATCTCTTGAACAAGTTTGATCACTGGTATCCCAAGGCTGGTAAGAAACACTGCTTCTGTTCCATAGACAAGCTGATAAGGTGACATTCCAATAGATTTCTTTTTTGTAAGCCTGTCAGCCCACAAAGCATGTACTAGCTTGTTATGCCATGACTTTTTGTTCTCTTCCAACAGCTTTTTGATGATGATCACCAGGCTCTTATTTGATGATTCAGCTAATCCATTACCTTGAGGGTAATAGGCAGTTGAATGACCAAGCACTATTTGATACCTGTGACAGAAATCAACCATTTTGTTGGATCCGAAAGCAGCAGCATTATCAGTGATTATTTTCCTTGGGCAGCCAAACCGAGAGAGGATATGACCTTCTAGGAAACTAATGATGACTAAGTCTGTGGTATTCCTAGTAGGTATGGCCTCTATCCACTTAGTGAAGTAGTCTGTGGCTATGAGGATCCATTTGTGTTGTGCAGAAGAAGCGGGGTGAATCTCCCCTATGAAATCTAGGCCCCATTGTAGAAAGGGACCTTCAACAGTGATGGGTTGTAGAGGTAAGGGAAGGAGTTTTCTTTTGCCTTCAAAAATCTGGCATTTGTGGTAGGCAATGATCATTTTATTGACATCTTTGAAGAGTGTAGGCCAATAGTAGCCTGCTCTGAGTATTTTGTTTGCATTGGCTTTCTAGCTCAGGTGGCCTCCACACTCTCCTACATGGAATTCTTGTTTAATTATTTCTGCCTTGTTTTCAGGCAAACATTTAAGTAATAGGCCATTTGGATTCTTCCAGTATAAGTAGTTATTCAATATGCAATAGCTCCTGGCTTTCAGCTTTAAGAATCTGGCCTTGGTCTTTGATAGTTCAGGAGGGGCATTGAGGTGTGTAAGCACATACAAAATGTCAGAATACCAAGGAGAGCTCTTAAACTTTTCCTCAACAATGGGATTAGGAAATTCTTGTTGCTCATCCAAGGTATTTACCATGTTAATTTCTAGGGCTTGTAGATTTTATTTAGCCATTAATTGAGCTAGGCCTTGACCTTTAATCATCTTGGTGGGTTTTATCTCAAGGTCGTATGCTAAGATCATAGCAATCCATTTTCCCCTTTTCCCATCTGGGTCCTAGGACAAAATGTCTTTAACCACTATATTTGGCACATATGCTATGGTGTGGGAATGCAGTATGTACACCCTAAAGTATTTCAAGGCCTTAATTAGAGCATAGGCTTGTTTCTCCATTATGTTGTATTTCAAGGGTGCATCTCTAAGTGCTTTGCTGAAGAAAGAAATGGGCTGTTCCATTCCCTCTGGATTTTTCTGCAGTAGAACTGCAGCTATTGTATGCTTGGAGGCAAATGAAAAATTTAGGAAATCCTTTGATAAATTTGGGCTGATTAGAATAGGAGCCTGGATGAGTGCAATTTTTAATGATTCAAAATATTTCTTAGCTTCAATAGTCCATTTAACTCCTACACCTTTCTTCATCATGTTAGTCATGTTCCTAAGGTGTTCAGCTAGATTGGGAATAAACCTCCTAAGGAAGTTAATCTTCCCAATGAAGGACTGTAATTCCTTGATTTTTCTTGGGTGTGTGATCTGTAGTATTCCCTCAACTCTTTGTGGCTATATCCTAATTCCATTCTTAGATATAATGTGGCCAAGAAGTTTTCCTTCTTGCAGCCCAAATACAGTCTTCTTAGGATTCAATGACAAACAAAACCTTCTACATTTTTCAAACACTTTTCTCAGATGTTCTAGGTGTTCTTCTTCAGTCTTAGAATAGACCGTTATGTCATCCAAGTAAATAATAATGAAGTGTCCTATCTCATCTTAAAAATCTATATCCATTGCTCTTTCGAAGGTTGTGCCAACGTTCATCAGTCCAAAAGGAATTTTTACATACATAAAAGTGCCCCATGGAGTGGTAAAGGCTGTTTTGAGTTGGTCTTCTGGGATTACTAAGACTTGGTTGTAACCTGAAAAACCATCTAGCAGGGAGATCCTTTTAGAGCCTACTACCCTCTGAAGAATATGTTCCATTTTGGCAAAGGGTAATTGTCCTTGAGTGAGGGTCTATTAAGATTCCTGAAATCTGTGCAAAGCCTGATCTCCCCTGTTTTATTTCTCACAACCACTAGGTTTGATACCCAGTCAGAAAACCTCACGGGTACAATTATGCCTGCCTCATACATTTTCTTAATCTCTTTTTCCACTGCAGGCAATTGTTTTGGTTTATTCTATGAAGTTTTTGTCTGAAGGGTCTCTGATTCTCTTTCAAGGGTATCTTATGCTGTATGATGTTTGTGTCATAGGCCCTTAAGTCCTCATAACTCCAAGCAAACACATCAATGAATTCCTTGAATAGGTTAATTTATTTCCTTTTCATGTTTGTAGGTAGGGACTTAGCCAATTTGATCATCTTGGGTTTGTCTTGAGTGCCTATGTTGCATTCCTCAACATCAGAGTCTGCATGTTCTATAGTGGGCTCTTTTGCTACATCATCAAAGTCAAAAAGGTCTTCTAAAGGGGCCAGACCTCGAGGTATTTTCTTATCTTTGGTCTGCAACACCTTTACTTCTTCACTATCTCAATTTTCACGTTTTCTGTCTGGATTTCCAATCTGTTCATTTAAAGAGTTTATTTCTATGTTACAGGGTGTTTCTTCCTCATCTGAGGACTTTTCACTTAGGCAGATATTGTCAGATTTGGAGTCTAAATTAGAAAATTCAAACTCGTTTCTGCCTACTAGGAAATCTTCAATCTGTTTATCTCCTTCAAAAACCTGCCAATATTTTTCATTGTCCAGCACTGCAGGTCTCAATTTGGTTTGAATGATGATATTTTGGTCACTGGGAGTCTTAGCGTAGGAACTAGCTAGGCAAGCTAATATGTTTGCAATGACATTTTGACTCCTAGGAACAAACACTAATTCGTATTCAACAATTTTTTTCAGTAAATCACTAGTGTCGTTCCTGTAGGCTCGCAGTCTAGGATGTTTCACTGTATATTCACCATTCACCTATTTAATAATCAACTCAGAGTCTCCATGCATGGTTATCCTATGGGCTCCTAATTTTTTCAACAGGGTTAAGCCTAGGGTTAGAGCTTCATATTCTGCAATATTGTTCGTACACTTGAAATGCAGGTTGCAGGTATGGCTCTCTGCGTAATCACTCTCTGTGTTATGTATCCACACTCCTACCCCAATAGTTCTCCTGGTGCATGACCCGTTGAAATTCATTTCCCACAAGGGTTCATTTTTTGTTTTATCTTCACTTCCTTCCCTAAAGCTGGGTTCGCCATCATGTAGAATTATAGGAGCTACGCTAGGCTGTGGGTCATTTTGTTTTTCGTTATGGGTGTGGAAAGCAGAGAGGTGACTAGTTGGCTGATTGTGTTCTGTTTTTGGTTCACTTTGCGTTGTTGTTTCAGTGCACTGTTCAAAGTTTTCTACGTCTTCCTCCTTTGAGTCTAGGGTAGCCATTATGTTAAAATCCATTGGCTCTGTTTCATCATGTGTACCTTTTCTTGTATCTACGTTTTCAGATTTTGGTCACCCCAAATATTCATCATTGCAGAAGATAAAGGAATCCAGGTCTGTATGTACAGAGTATAGAGGAGAATTTTCAGTCTTTTCAGTGCTACTAACCAGGAACTTCATTTGTGCTTCCCTGTACAGTCTTATAAGTTGGCCAAAGATTGGGATTGTGGCATAAGCCCCATCCATATACATTGTTCCTTGCAGCTTGGCTCCCCATGATCTTGATAATAACATGCCATACTTGGGTGGCACATCTGCCACCACAACATCCATGACCATACATTTCGCTGGAATCTGGGCAAGGCTCACACATAAATCTTTGATCAGGCCAAGACACTTTACTCTACTAGAGTCAAATGAAAATAGGTCTTTATAGGGATGGGTTATCTCTAGGCCTAATATTTCCATTACTACTATAGGCATCAGGTTGTGTGATGCCCCAGAATCATGCATTGCATTGTGGAGAATGTTATCATGGATATTAAGACTGATATAAAAAGGGGGCACTACCCCTTCCTGAAACTTTCCTTCTATATTTGGACCAAATAGAAGGGCAGGTTGATCATCACTTAGATTTACAGTGTCATTGTTCTCACCTAAATTTAATGCTTTCAAAATTTGGCCTTTATATACATCCTGAGTGGCCAGCTCAGAGAGTGGGACAAAGATTTTAATTTTTGCAATCTCACTCTCCAAATTGAAAGTGGACTGACTCTTTGGAACGTGCAACTCTGTTTTGTTAGTCACCACCTTAGTGGTTGAATCAGTGTGCTGATTCTCATTATGTACAATGTTAGAAACTGTTTTATCAGGAGCACTAACTACAGTGTCGGTGCTGCTTGTTGGTTGACCTTGTGTATCAGTGTTTTGGTTGTCCTTTTCTTTGTTCTTCCTAGAACTCTCAGCTACTGATTTGTTGCTTTCAGCAGTTACTTTAGAAGTTTTCTCAGGTCTCTTCTTGATGGTGACCTCAGAAGCTTTTGGTTTGGTAGTCTCTAAGCTCTTTTTGCTTATAAGTTCATATTTTTCTCTGACTTGCATCATGGCATTTTCAAACCCTAACCTGTAATCTTCAGATTCTAACCATTCCTCACCCCAGTATGAGGGTGAGGGCTGATCTTCTTCTGAGTAATAGTTATGGATTGAATCCTATATTTCAAACATATTAATTGTGTTTCCCTTAGAATCTTCTATGATTCCCTCATATTCATCAAGAAAATTCTCTTGGAATGGGGGAATAACTTGCTGATCTGATTCTCTTTGTCTATTGGGAGTGACATTGTTTCTTCTAAAGTTCTGGTTCTGGTTATGGTTTTGATTTCTGTTTTGGTTACTAACTGTGACAACCAATTTTCACCATTTGTTTTAGCTCTTCCACGTTTTTATATATACAGTCATAATTGGGGTCAAATGTAGAAGCTACATTACCATCTCTGTATGTTACCCTCCTCTCAGCTCTCAGTCTTTCCCTTTTCTCAATCAAGTTGGCTTCTATATTGACTGCTCCTTTTTGCATGTCTTCCAATGTGTTGTACTCTTTATCCCTAAGCTAATAGGCCATGTCAGCATCAAATCCTTCAGGGTATTTCGCTAGGGCCATGCCTTGGGGAGGTTTCATGTGTGGAGGAAGAGCGTTGTAAATGCTGTTAAATCTCATTGTGTAATCATGAACACTCTCTCCTACGTTTCTTTTAAGGCTCATATATTCTACTAGGAGTTGGCGAGGGTTGGCCTTAACCTCCCATTTGTTTATGAAGGTCTGATATAGAGCTGGGAGGTCATTTATGCTACCTGGAGGTAGGCCCTTAAACCATTTCTTCACATCACCCCCTAAGCTCTGGGAAAAGATTCTCATTTTGACTGTATCATCATCTATCTCCATGTAGTCAAAAGAATCTTCCATCCTATCTACATGGTGTTGGGATGTGGTAGACTCCTTTGCAGTGAAGTGTGGAATCTTTGATTGATAATCATTTGGTAGGGGTACTAGAGGCTGAGGTAAAACTAGAGGTGCATACCAGACTGCCATGATGATGTTTTGATGAAATAAAGGGTTGACTTGGGCAGTTGCTGTGTGGATGACAGGGATATTATGACCAGCAGAAGACTGATGAGCTAATTTAGGGTGACTGAGCCCCAAGTTTTGAATGAAGTGTATATCAGGATGTGTAGATGTATGGTTCTGTCTAATCCCAAGGTGCTTACCACTTTGAGGTGGTGAACCAGGGAGCTCAAGGTCTAGCTGGTTTACGACACTGAATGACCTAGTTCTAAGTAATCTATTAGGTAGGTCTAGGTCAAGGTGAAAGTGTGATAGAGCTGTAAGATATTCTAGTGCAGATTTAGCTCTATGGATGTGGCTAGAAATAGTCGACTGCTTATGTGCAGGAGATCCCTTGAGGATGCTCTCAGGATTGTCAACTATTTCATGTGGGTCTGGGTTAGGGTAAGCTCTTGTATCAATTGTTCTTGAAGCCATAATGTTGCTTTCTAAATAAGCAGCTTAACCCTACTTGTTACTTCTACCGTGGTTGATGTTGCTATGGAGGCTGGTCTCCTAGTGGAGTCTTATGTGAAACAATATAATCAACATGCCTACTGATTAGAAATGGAGTCTTTAAATCATTCAGGAATTATGGAGTCGCTAGGTGGAAGGTTTAGGATGCTTTTGGAGGGTACACTGTCCACCAAAGTGCTTATGAGATGTCCCCTTTCAAGGATATCTTCCAAACACAACAAAATCTAACCAGAGATTGACTGGGAGGGCATTTACCAGATATGCCACCTCTGAAAGAGTGTGAGATCTGGAGGCGACCTGGCCCTTTCCAGACTTTGTCCAAGAGTATGTGGAAACACAACAAATGGTATAGAGGTTGATGTGTGAATAGGAGTGCTTTACTACCAACCTAACCAGAGATTGTAGGTTTCTGAGGCTCTTATGATGCAGAAGGTGAGGAATACTCAAAATTTCCCCAGTGGAGTCGCCATTATGTTGGGGTTCCCATATTTTGGCAAGGTTGGAAATACCAAAAGATGAGACAACATCAAAACCACTTTCAAACCTCAGGATCTAGCCCTCCTGGGTCCAGAGAGGGATCTTTCTATGATATGTCAAAGGTATGTGACTTTGAAGCTCAGTGTTAAGATGTTAGACTAGTTATAGGCATGATGTTTGTTTGTTTGATTTGTTTGTTTGGCTGCTGGTTATCAGGAAAGAAGGATTTCAATTTAAGACCAGGATGAGAAAAGAGGAAAAGGGCAGAGATGAAATATTCCAGGGAGCATTCAAAACCATTGGGCAATGGAGTCAGGAAAGGATTTGCTTACTATCCAATGTGCAAGCTTTCAATTGGGCTAGTCATCTGAAACATTAGATCTTAAAGATGATTGTGTGATATGGAATGATAGGAGAGGAGGAACAATAAAGGTTTAGAATACAAAGTTAAAGACCAGCTGGTCGCACAAGGATCCTAGTGGACAGGGCTAACTCTAATCCCCAGTGTTCCCAAATCTTCCAACTAAATCCATAACAAGAAACATCTAAGAACAGATACATTTAATTCATACATCAGAGAGCAGGAAATAACATCCACTACACTGATTAAATTAACTGAAAATGATTCTTAGATAACACATTTAGAAGAAAAACATCAATGGCAAGGAGAGCATAAACATAGGGTACCTAACAAGGGTAAATCCTAGGCCAATATTCTGATGCAAGCTAGTAGAAACGAACTAAAATGAATATAAACACATAAATAGGAAAACATCACCGCTGCTTTAGATCAGGATCCAAAGAAATGTGCTTGTCATATTAAATAGCAATACCAGTGAAGTACAACATTTCCAATAGCTGAATACTCAGTCTGAAATCATATTCCTCAGCCTATATAACACTTTACATAAAGATTGTGTCTCAAAAGAAACTACTTGCAATTCTCTGATAACTGATCAACAACCTTTACAATGAGTTTCTTCATGAATTTATAGCTCCAGAGGAGCAAAGAAGGTAGGTGAAGAACTAAATGCAGCATTAAAAACTTCAAAAGAGGAGGAAGGCCGAAGCACACTCTGTATAAATTCTGTGCATTAATTTGGGACACCCTTGCGTGAAAGAGTGGTCTTCGTTAGGTTTCCATTAACTCCAAGTATGTCTCTAATGTACTTTGGCTGCAGTGCTTTGTGGTACTTTTGGTGCATAAATAAAAGGTGAATAAATGATGCTAGAGCCTGCCATACTATGTAAAAAATTCTTCTTATAGCCTAGGACTGTTGTAGTAGGGAAAAAACTTCTCTTGAACATAATGTATACTGAAACCATAATATGTACTGCGTCCATGCTCAGGAAGAGACGTTCTGTTGATTTGAAATCCTGATTACATTATTTTTTGCATGTTGGACCTTCTGTGTGATCCTCGAGATTTTCGATCCTGTACTCCACCTTTAGAATTCTGGATTAATGCTTAAAATCCTCAATACTGCACGTTTAAATCCTTGATCATTAGCTGGTATTTCCCTACCGCTTCATCAATGTCTCGATCTGCAAAATCTGGGTTTTAATGGCGTCGGATAGGTTTTTTGCGGAGATTGAATTGTCCTAGGATAATATTTATGCTGCCGCTACCTTTCCAAGTATTTCTATTGTAGTACCAGCTTCTAGATTCACCTTTCCCTGCGCAACACACCATTACAATAGTACAATTGAACTATGGTGGTTTTAAGCCTCTTTGAAACCCTTTAAAATACGAAAACTGTTAGGAAAACCATGCATGGGGTCGGATGGTGTGGATGACTACGAGGGTGGCCATGGGACTGCGGACGAATGGATAAAAGAGAAAAGGAATGGTGGAGAAGTGAACTGGTGGGAAGTTGGCGGAATGCAGAGAAAATTAACGCAAAAACCTTCATTTTGACCTTTTGAATGAATATATATAATGGGAGGGGCGAGTGTACGGTGAGACACGTGGAATGGTGACGTGGCGGGACCGAGCGATGGTGGAAAAGTCGACAGCGGGAAAAAAAATTTGGACCATCAGATATCAAAGGAGATCGATGATTGAAAATGTAGTGGAGGGCGACGAATGGTGGGCCACGAGTACGGTGACCTTGGATTAAACCCCGCGCAACTTCGTGAAGCGAAAACCGTCGGATGAGGCACCCCAGATTGGATGGCGGTCATGCATATTGCTCTGTATCCTATGCCAAACGTTAACGTGCGATGAGTGGGAAGTTTTGAAATAGTGCCACCGCCACGCGTCACACGATGAGTGGAATCACTGGGCCATCAGGAAATACCTTCTACCTCCAAAAGGTGGTGCGATAGAAACCGGTGGTTTCTAAATAGTGCGTGGGTGTGGGACCGCCAGGACAGGTGTTCTGTGAGCCGTCAGATCAACAGTTAAATGGACGGCGGATCTTTGATCGGGTGGTGAACAGGCTGAACGATGGATGCTGCGGGGGCAACGATCGCCATCCATTCTGTTTGGATCAACGGCTATAAATGCGCCCAATGAACATATGAAATAAGTGCCCTCCACCTTGGCGCCTGGTCATGGCACTGGGTCATATGGAGGGAAAAGTACAGGGGGTTAGGCCGAAAGGGGCTAAGTCCCAATTACATAGAAAACATGGTTTTTGGCCCATTTAAAATGAAATTTAAAGCCAAAATGCAAAAGGAACAGAGGTGAGAATTTGGCTAGACATTAACAATAGGGAACAAAGGTGAGAATTTGGCTAGACAAAAGGTAAAGGTGGGTTTTCAAGGGGATTTGAAGAGATTAAGGGGACCATAAAGGGGGAATTTTTGGAGGGGTTTAGAAGGATTAGGGGGGTGATTTTGGGGTAAAGAAAAGGGGTTTTGACAAATGAAGAAGAGGTGAAAAGGGACATTCCACGGGGATATAAGGGTTAATGTAGGCCTTTTGGAGTAGAGTTTATGTAAGCAATGAGACCTTATAAAGGGAGTCAGCAGAGGGAAATTTATCAAAGGCAAAGGCACAGGAGACTTCAAGGATGATATGTCTTCAGGGGATATGCATTCCTCGAAGGCTCAAAAACAATTTAGCCCCCTAATTTACTCTATCAAAAATTTATAGGGGCGTTAACAGGATCTATATATATCAACGGCTCAGATCACAGCGAGGGTCTATAGGACCATATTACAATCGCATCGGAATTTTTTTCGTATAACAAAGAAATGTGCTTCCCGAAAGTTGTGATTGCGATTAGCGCCTAGGCCTTAGTGCTTGGTCTTAGCACTCGAGGCATATGGGGAAGTGATTAAAGGGCAGGGCCGAAAGGGGCTAGGCCTGATATAAATTAAGAAGTGGATTTTTTGGCCTATTTTAATGCTTTTTGAGGCCAAAAAGGGGCAACGGTAGAGAGGAAAAGGGTTTATTAAACCAAACAAAGAGTATTTGAGGGGTTTAAAAGGGGACTTAAGATGGTTTAGAGGGTTAGTGAGGAATTTAGGGAGGGGAAAAAGATGAGGAAAATAGAGGTCTAGTGGGGATGAGATAAGAGGGAAAAGGCCTTTTTGGGCATTCTTCTTCACAACAGAGAGGCTTTTTAACTGGAAAGAACAGTGAGGATTCATCAAAGGAAAAAGGCACACGGAGGCTTCAAGGATGATGTGTTTTCAGGGGAAATGCATTCCTTGAAGGCTCAAAAACAATTTAGCCCCCTGTTTGCTTATCAAAAAATTTATACGGGGCTAACACCACCCCCAAGTGAATGACACACTAGAAGGTTTCAAAAAAATATTGGAGAGACGGCTAAAAAAAGTATGCAATGTTAAAATAAATGATAGGTATTTGTGCATTCATGTTGTGTTATGGGCCTACAAAGATACTTGTAAGAATCTTACAAGTTAGACCCCATTACGACTAGTGTATGGCCAGGAAGAAGTCATTCTGATGGAGTATATCATACCTAGTCTTCACGTCACCGTAGTGACGAATATGGCAGACAACGATAGTGCGGAGAAGTGATCGGGGAAATTTCTTGAGTTGGAAGAGGATCGGTTCATCATTGGATTTCATGAGAAAGTTAAGAAGGAAAGAGAGAAGGCCTGGCATGATCGGAAAATTAAGCAAAATAAGTTCAAAGATGGGGATCTAGTGTTGTTGTATGACAGAAAATTTATAAAGTTCCCAGAAAAACTACAAATGCATTGGCTAGGCCCGTGTATTGTCTGAGAGGTGACAAAAGGAGGCACAACCCATCTCGCCAAACTGAATGGAAAATTGTTCCCTAGTTTTATTAATGGTATCCACTTAAAGTTATACAAATATGACTTTGTCCATGGTATTTCATAATGAATATATGGTTGGCATAGAATCTTGATGCTTAGTGCAGCTGGTCAGGGGCATGAGATTTTAGTGGGTTGCAAACAAAATCAAGCATGAATTAAGTGAGTGTGGCTCAAGTGAGAAATGTTCTAGAATGTGGACAACACAAAGTGCACTGAATCAGTTCCCTAGTTGAAGGATGCCTTGAGTAGCATCAAATCGGAGATAGATGGTCCGCCATATTTGTGTCTCCGGACGAGTCAGAGTTTTTTGTTGGGGGGCTATTGGAATTGGGATGCCCGTGAAGTAAGCAAGAAAGGAAAGACTCCGCAGATCGAGGATTGCAGTGCACAATGCAAAGTATATTTTGAGTCATAGGGGCTTTGGGGTGGATCAAATCGCATTATATGTAATGGGATGGGATATTTTGTGAACGTTGCATTTCACCCATGTTTTTGGACCATGGTATCAAAAATTCCAAATCTATATAAGGAGTCTAGATAGAAGTCATAGGCAAAGTTTTGCATCATAGAGGATATTTGATGCATTTGGATGTAAGATTGTGCTAAAGTCTGTGTTTTGGGTTAGAGGAGAAGGCTCCTCCAGCTGTGTGTATGGAGAACTTAGGATGTCTGCAATGTGCGCAATGCCCTGTAGTTATGTGCACAAGGTGGAAAGGGGATGCAAAGAAAATATTTGACTGTTAATGAAAGAACTATTGCGAAAGATATAATTATATTGATGTGTTTTATTTTTACTTTATTTTTTGAATATATATTTTTGGCCTGAGGGGTCTTGAGCGAGATTTAGATTTGAGTTTAACCAAAAAACCTCTGTACTACTAGCCATTTCGGAAATGACCTTCTTGTGTAAGTCAAGGTCTCACTCGAAGTAGTATGGGAGGGTGCTAGAACTAGGTTTCCACACGGTGAGAGAGAGAGAGAGAGTTTGATGATGTGGGTAACTTTAGTTCTCGAATAGGTCTGTGCAAAGGAAGTGTTGGGTATGTGTTATATTCTTTCCACAACTAGTCCCACACACAGCAAGGGGGTCATAAGGGGTGCGAGAGCCGGGGCAAGCAGGGGGGTCACGCTACCTCGTGAATTTATTTTTTTTGCCGTGCGGACCCACTCATAGGTAGACCCACCCATGGTTTTGTGCATGGGTTTGCACATGGTTCTGGGGAATGATGGTTTTCAGCCCCCGATATTTTGTAGATCCAGTCAAGGGAACTACAGTTATGTTCTAATCCAGGGTTAATGGATTGGGGTTTATGTATGCTTCGGCATGTATATATATGTGTTGTAACACTGAAAGGAATATAATGAAAAATCAAGCTGGTCATCTGGATTTGGGATCCAGGGGAAAATATTTGTGTATATCTATTTTATGTTTTATGCTCTCGCTATTGTTTATTTTATTTTTTTAAGATTCGTTTCCAGATAATTTCTGTACAGGGTTAAAACCTACAGGAAGCCCTAACCAGAAACCCTTAACGATATATCTTCACAGAATACCTTGCACACAACCCGTAACTCATAAGGTAATAAATAAAAAAGTGAAATATAACCCAATATCACCAGATCTATGCATTTATTGTTCTTCTAAGCATCTAATACCGGTGCACAATTGATCTACTAACAATATTTAATAACAAATAAATATCAGGGAAATAACATGCAATGTAGCTCATATATATCGTAGAAACAATTAATATAATAACAACATCATTCTATTCATTAAATAGTTCAGGTTCCTCTTACAGAGTCATTCACATACTCGCACACAAAACCAGTAGGGTCTACACACAGCAGGACTAAGGTCTCCATGCACACAACCAGCAGGAGCCTTCTACTCAGACAATCCACACTAATACTACCGCAAAATATCCAAATCCATGTTCAGACTTATCCAAAAATTGACGTCTTAGACTCAATATATGCACTTATTTATACTATTTAGCCTACGTTATATTTATGGTCTGCAAACATGGTTTGCGGACCCTTGGTCTACCCTTTTGACCCATTAAAAATCATGAGGGGTTTTGACCCACCCCAAAACCCCTGCGCAAGACTAAGTCATTCCAAAATATGGAAAATTTGTCAAACTTAGGGGACACTGCTCCAACGGGCCCCCAACACAATCTTGTGACTCGTCCCGAGTCACACTAGCAGTGGGGTCTTCATTTTGAGCTCAAGTGCTTTGATATCCATAGAAAATAGGATAAAGATACCTGCACTTTGGTCTGTGGCATTCTACATAGTCTCAACCAACTGTTCTGATGGGAGCCCTTCAGCAGCTAGAGTGACCTGTTCCATTTTCTGGTTGAGACTAAGGATGACAGCATCAAGGTCCTGAGAGAGCTGCATGGCCTCCTCCACCCAAGGCTTCATGTGGTTAGTGACGATTTGCTTCCAATGGCGGAGTGCCTCTACTTTTCCTTGTAGTGCCCGGATGGTATGAAGGCATGCCATTCAGTGAGCAGGGATAAGGGTAGGGAGAACTTCTTGTAAGTCATTGAAATTTTTATCTTTCTTGTGCAGTTCCTGATTGAGTTTCTTGACTAAAGGATACGTCTACACAAAATTCCATAGCCCCATGGATTTGTCGAGCAGGGAGGAGCCATACGTGACAGATGCTAAAATGCTAGCCACTGTGTTCTGGATAGTAGATTTATGCTGCGGGTGCACTTTGAGGGGAGTCTTAGGTTGT
This sequence comes from Pinus albicaulis, assembly GCA_034641835.2. NCBI lineage: Eukaryota > Viridiplantae > Streptophyta > Pinopsida > Pinales > Pinaceae > Pinus > Pinus albicaulis. Next base: position 778,861,505 of record CM076576.1, on the reverse strand, counting down.
ATTTGTGCCTGCAACACAACAATTTGTTGTTCAAAATCTTCCCTTACTAACTGAACTTCCGATGTCGAGGCTTTGGGAGAGGCAACCAGGCCTTCTACTTTACCTTGTGGTGCGGTTGAGGCCGGGATAGAAATACCGAGAATGTTGCCACATAGCCTATCGATGGCACTTTCCAATTCCACTCTTTGATATAAGGTTTCCTATTTTGCTATCTCATCTTGCCGAGACTCTCCCACCTTGGCACCTGCAATGTTCTCATCCTTGTCAACCTACTATTGGGCATGTACCTCCCTCTCCTGAAGTTCTGCTGAAATGAATATGTGCAACGCGTGGAGGTGCCCATTTGGCAACCTGGCCAGGTCAAGGCTGACCTTAGAGTAGGCATGGACTTGCATACATAAATCCTCTCGATCTAGGGATACTGAAATTCCCAGGAGGGGGCAGACTCTACTTTATGTGGCTACGATTCTTGTTGTAGAGGGCAGGTTCGTTGGTACTAGCCTCACTTGTTCCACACTCGATGGAACTAGCCTCACTTGATCCATGCTCACTTACAAGGTATCGACCTTCAGCTGTAGAACCTATAAGCTAGACTTCAAGACTTCCATCACAGCCTTGTGTTGAGCCTTTATGGTGTTACATCAGTCCTTAGACACCGAGGTGATTGCATTGGCAATTTTGTCGAGGTCCTCCTCAGTCAAAGTGACCTCCTCTTCTCCACCATCTTGGACCCTTTTATTTTCTTGCACAACCACTTACGAGGTTATCCTCTGTGCTTGATGCCACGCGAGGATTCTATACCAGCTCCACCAAGCCCATCCAACCCATCGGGGTCTATTTCCGCATGGTCACTCCCCAATTCCTGATCTTTGTCTATTCCTTCATTATTGTTAGTGTCGAAGTCTTCGTTGGTGTCTTAATCATTTCCACCTATCTTCGTGTGCCTCTCAATGGTATCTTTGGGCACTGTGTCTTGCAGATTCGAGGTTATTTCCTTTGGGGTTATTTCTTTCCTAAATGTGGACGGCATGACCGGATTTGTAGAGCCGAGCCCAATCTTCCAATAATCTAGCCATGAGGCAGCAACTTGATCAACCTCCTCTTCAATAACCATGTAGAGTAAGGGATACCAATTAGGGCTCTTACGGTTCTTGATCATGATGTGGTGCATTGTTACCTGAAACGTCGCCATGCTCTTATACTTATGATATATGGTCGGTAAGAGGCATGGTTGGGAATGAATATCCTGCATCAACGCGCTTGAAAACAAAACCTAGAAAATATTTTTTTCTTCAACTCACTTTTCATTCATCATGTCCCATAAATTTGCGTAGCACGCTCCCTCACGGACGCTAGGCTTGATGTTGGGAAGGACTGTATCCTCTGCAGTTTCCCATGAAACCAGATAAATTAGAAAGAGAAGCCATGAATAACATAATGACTTCCCCATTTCCTGTGACTTATGCACATTCTCCAAAAGCTTCTCACAGAGAAATTGGGACCAGTTATATAGCACTCGTTTTTTTGCACTTTGCCTCCAAGGCAATGACATGCGCCGGTACTGTCTTTGGCTGGAATTTCTACATAAGCTTACATCCCAGGATCAGGGTGCCCACACACACCTCTTGGTCATTTATAGTCTGTAACAGAAAGCTCTGTTTTTCCTGCTGGACCACGTATGTTTCCTTTACTTTGTTTTCTACCTTCAGCTCAACAATATAACTAAATCCTTTCAGCAGATGGAGCCCCCTCATAGGCAAGTCGATGATCTTCTAGATTAGTGCGGCAAAAATTGGGATTCTTCCTTGAATCCAGAGTGCACCATCATGGACCAAGGTCAACAATTGGTGAACGCACAGGCTGGTGATGGGGTACCACAAAAAATAGGGGATCCTGAGCATATTGAGGACTCCCACGTTGTGCAATCCACATGCTTGTGGCATTGGTTCTATCTTCAGGAAATCATCATAGAGGATGTGTTCCAAGTAATTTTCTGGGTCTAGCTCAGGAAATGTTACTTCATTAGCAAGATCATAATCAATAAACTTCATTTGAGGGAGCATGACGTGAATTTTTCTGACCATAGGGACGTCTTGGTCACAAAAGGGCATATGCAGGCGGTCCCATACTGCATCAAGGTTCTATGGATTATGCACCGAAGGCTTTCGTGGCTTAATATATGGCAGCCACCAAGAAACTGGATCTACATGCAGTAATTTTTCAGTCATTAACCATTTGGACGGGTCACCGTAGGTGGACCACTCCTTAGAATTTTGTCTCTGAGACAGAATATTCCTCAGAGAGGTGTGGCGCTTAGAAGTAGCCCACTTCGACACTTTTCCCTTACCCTTCACGTTCACCGGGGTGGATGGAACTTCCTCCATCTCTAGAACTACTTCTCAGACCTTGTCTGATTCTTCCTCTATAGACATCATGAGGGGCATCGAAATCTCTTTAGCAGGGTTGGTGGCCATCATCCTGGCTCAAAATATGAACTTGGGGTTACTGCCATCGGAAATAGATTCACAACCAGACATGCATATCACATAGGTGGCAAGAGGAAAGAGCTTATAGATGATCATGGGGCATGAATTGTTAAAATAGTAGAGGGACCAACTAAGACCCACACCCACCTTATTATAATTTGACCATAGTAAAAACAGTCAGATTACCATTAATTTCCATGTACTGCTAGAGGAACGGTAAAAAATATTCTGAGATTGACTCATTAAATGTAGCTAGGCTGCTACTCCCAATGAAGGTTCTAATTTTTCTTCTCTGCGCACTACCCCCGCCCCTTAGTTGCACCTGTCTACGCCTTCCCCTCATACCACATGCAAATACTTCAATTCGGATGCCCCAGCCTATTAGTCATTTTTTAGGCACCAGATTATCCCTATAGGGCTTTAGATGACTTCCATTAACATATCTGGGAAGGTAGTCTCCTTGCAGGGTAGTGAAGCACACCGCACCACCATCTATAATCTCTTTTACTATATATGCCCCTAACCAGTGCTTACGAAGCTTCCTTGGATGGCGTGAAAATTGAATATCATAGAGAAAAACCAAATCCACTTCCTTGAATACCTTCTTCCAAATGTGGCGGTCATGCCAAGATTTTTCTTGTGCCTTCTATACTTGTTGATGAAAGTTTGCAATAAACCGATATTCTTCCAAGGCAACTAGCTGTGCCAAGCGCTCCTCCATGATGTTAGGTTCCGCCATATTTATGAAAGATTTAATGCGCGAGATGGGGATAATATATTCCATGGGAATGGTGTCTTCCTGTCCATATACCATAATAAAAGGATTCTTTCCCATCAAATTTTTGCATGTATTCCTATAGGCCCACAACACCAAAGGGATTCCCACGTGTGGGTCATTCTATTTGGAATTACAGACCTTTGTAAGTGAATTCTCCAAAATTTTGTTGAAAGCTTCTATTATGCCATTAGTTTGTGGGTGATACAGAGTTCTTTTTGTGTGATGGAATTGAAATTCTTTCGTCAAAGCTTCAACAATCTCATTAACAAAATGTGTACCTCTATCACTCATTAAGATATTTGAGAAGCCAAACCTGGTCAAGATATTCTCAAAGATGAAATTCGCAGTAGTATCTGCACTATAATCCTTAACTACATTTGCCTCTTCCCATCTGGTCACATAATCAGTGGTAGTAATGATATAACATGTGCCATTATTATTTCCCAGGGGGTTGATTAGTCCCACAAAATATATATCCCATTTATCGAATGCCTACAAGGCCATCTGCAGTTGCAGGGGATTTTCATCTCTCCGCGAAGGCTTCCCGGTTCGCTGATAGGAATCATAGGCTAAGCAGTGTGCATGTGCATCGCTATGCAATGTGGGCCACCATAACCCTGCACACAACACCCTTTGTGAAATGGCTTTCCCTGCATAGTGGCCTCCTACCACCCCTCCATTGGCCTCTGCTATGATATATTGTCTCTCATGTTCTAATACATACCTCTGCAATACCTCATCTTCTCCAAAATTATATAATTGACTTGCAGTCACAGTGAAGTTAGTTGCCCAGGCCACAAGCTATTTCTTCTACTATACTGAATATTTTGTAGGTCCCATTCTAGTTGTCAAGAAGTGAATAATGTCAGAAAAGTGCTCATCAACCACCTTGATAGAAAAAAGTTGCACATCAGGTAATCCTTCTTCCAGAATAGTTGGATCTTCTCCATTCTCAATTCGAGACAAGTGATCAGGTCCCGCATTTAGTCTCCCAGGCTTCACTATAATCTCAAAATTCATACTCCTGAAATAGTATAAACCATCTACAAATATTCCCCCCCAACATAGGCTTATTGACTATGTATTTTAAAGGTAAATGGCCAGTGAACATTTTAAAGTGTCCTCCCCATAGATAAAGCATGTGTTTCTACAAGGCATACATCATTGTCAGTCCTTCTCATTCGGTAGTAGAATAGTTGCGTTCTGCGCTAGAGATCTTCCTGCTGGCAAAAGCAACTGGATGATCGATGTCCCCTTCTCCTGGTTGTGTTAAGACAACCCCAAGAGCTATGCTTGATGCATCCACATGCACATGAAATACCTTAGCCCAATTTGGAAATATTAGAATAGCTGCAATGACCATCCTTTCCTTCAACTTCTAAAAACTTTTATGACATTCTTCATCCCAGAAAAGGGACACATCCTTCTTTAGCAGCTTTTACATTGGCGCAGTGATCAAGGCATACCCCTGAATAAACTTTCTGTGGCAACCCGTATGTCCTAATATGGAGCGCAAATATTTATCATTGGTGGGTACTACTAAATTGATGATAACTGCAATCTTGGCTGGGTCGACCATCAATCCCTGCTGACATACACTGTGCCAAAAAAAAATTCTAAAAGGTACATAGAATATACACTTCTTCAAATTCAACGAAATCTGGTGTTCTGTATAGGTATCCAACATCATGTGCAGGTTAGACACATGTTTCTTTACCAATATGAATATTGTCTAGTAATCAAAATATACCTCCATAAACTTATTATAAATTCTTTGAATATTGCTACAACTGCACACGAGAAAATGGTAGGGGCATTCTTCAACCCGAATGGCATGACAGTGTACTGGAAGGAGCCCCATTCGGTTGCAAAGGTTTTCTTGTTGCAGTCTTCAAATGAAATTATGATCTGATGATACCCCACAAATCCATCAGTGAATGAGTACCCTTCTTTACCTCCCACGTTATCTAAGATTTTATCAGAGAATGGCGTAGGGAAGGGATCATGTACCCAAGCATCATTCAGCTTACGCAAATCCTTATCTCTCCTTTGGTTTTCTTTTCTTGGACTACCATTGGGGTTACCCAAATAGACTGTTCTATGGACTCAATGATACCTACAACCACCATCTTATATAGCTCCTCCTTGAATTTCTGCTTATATTTAGGGTTCGAATTATAAGGTCATTGCTTTACAGGACGTGAATCTCACTTCAAGGTGATCTTCATAACACCCAGATCTCCTACAATTCCTTTGAGCTCAGAGAAATTCATAGGAAATAGATCCTGATATTCGATCATCAGCTCCACAATATTTCCAACAGTATCATAATCCCAGTAATCCCCAATTTTGGACAACTTGGGCTGCTCTTTTGTCCCAATGTTGAATTCCTTCAACTTCAATGGTTTGGTAACATACATTGCCTATAATGAGGGACCTGCGATACACGTTCTCCTTCAGATTCTAGGATTGTAACATTCTTGGGATCTTCACAACTATCCTCTACTGAAAAATTTCTACAGTTGATGATATCTTTCATCTACACATCCCAAGTTGGCGCAACGCATTCCTTCTGAGGCAAAGACTCATCAAATACAAAAAAAATTATATCTTGTAGGGCATCATCCAATTTCTCTAACCCTCCAACTAACCCGAACGTCACCTTAAAATTGTCTATCATTGTATCCCAGTGCCGAGCGCCTTGGTGAAGCTCTGCATCTAAATACCAGGTGGTGGGGACCGACCCTAATTAATGAATAAACATATGGACCCCCTCATTCTAGGTCCTTTCATTCCATACCTCCATCCACATAGCCAAGTGTTTGCGCGGATCCTCACGGCCATAAAATAGCTCCGTAGGTGGGTTGACTGGAGGTTCAAAGTACAGGATCATAATTTTTTGATGTTCCTCCCAGTCCTGGAAAGCCACCTTGTGCATTTCCCACCAGTGCGCAGGGATGCGTGAATGGCAAAGTCAAGTGCTGAGAACCTTCGTTCCTCAGGGACATTTTTTTCCAATTCTTTAAGAAATTCCTTAACACTACTAGAACCATCAATGTATGATAGTTCTCTTACCTCTGAGGAGATGCACCAGAAGCTCTTTGTGATCTTAAGGCAGCGCAATGCGGATACGTCATGCAACTAGTTTTGCCACTTTTCCTTCTTGCCCTCTGAGTCTGAGAAACAATAGCTATATTTTTCCAAGTTAACATGGCATTAGATGTTGGGTTCATATAGTTTTTGTCCCACGCAATAAATTTATAACTATGGTCAACCTCATCCCATTCACGCACTGGTTATGTGTACCGTTCATGTTCTGCAGGGTCTAGAGGGACTATTAATCGCGTACCATCATTCTCAAAAACCATTCTCCTCCTTTTCAGTTTGATGATACCTCCCACATCAATAGCCCAATAAAGTCCCGATAGCGTAGGGTAAGGGTCCTTATCATCCACGACATGGATTACTTTGAAGTTTTCATATACTTTAACTCCCGCAATGTATACCATAACCTTAGGAAACATTCCCAATGGAATGATATTTTGTTGGTTAGCCATACATAATTGAATGGTAGAAAAATCCAATTTGGGTTCTCCCATCCTCTGCCAGGTATGTTTGGGTAGGACATTGGCATCAGATCCTATATCCAAGATGGCTTGATCCATTTCATAATTTCCAATCTGCACAGTCATACACATCTCCCGACCCGTCCTCTTCTTATTATTATAAATCTTGTTCACAGCCTTGGTTTCTAGCTCTGGCACTGCCTTTTCTGAAAATTTGTCTATTAGGGCCTGGAGGTTATCTATTACCTTTTTATTATGTAGCAACTTAATGCAGGCTTGTAAAAATGGTTTAAATTCTTCGTCTGCTTTTGGCTCCACAGGAGTTCCTGAGGTGGCTACTTCATCCTTAGCAAAATCCTTCCTAGCTTCGATGAAAGTGTATTTCTCTTTCTTCACGTCTAGGCTTTCCTTTTTTTCAGATTCTTTCCTGATTAGGGGTTTAGCTGCAACCTTTTTCATGGTTCCTCCAGTGGAAATACCACTGCGTGTAATTAAATTTATGCTAGGTCATCGTCTCGTGGTTCCGCCTTAACCCGTTTTATATTTTGCGTTGGAATTTGCTTCTTTTCCTGCATTTTAGCTATAAAAACTGGAAAATATTTAAGTACATGATTAAACTATCTGCAGTACCTGTAGGATTTCCGAGCAAGGTTCGAGGAGTCTCTTGCATAATTTCCAGCGTCCCCACAGTTTTAGAAAATTTGTTTCCCTCTTCCACAGCCCATGCCTCCACCTCTCCCCCCTCCCCGCCCTCTTGCTATGGATCCTCCTCGTTTGGAGGGAGATTCTAGTAATGAAGGGTCAATCTGCACCCTATATAGGTTCCCTCTATCTATTATCATATCATACGTTCAGCAAATATACTCATCATGACCCACCGATGAGAAGAATATGCACCACTGTTGCTTCAGTTCTGGGACATAGATACCTAACCATGGGCAATGGTTTGTATCATGCCTTCCAACCACCCAAAAATTGGCACACCAAGAAGTGGGGGTACTTGGTCCAGCAATATCTAATATTCCTAAATTAGCATACAACTAATTGCAATATTAAATGTTGATTTTGCTTATTAGTTAGAAGAATAAGAGGGTATGGAGACCCATAAATATCCTTAGTAGGAATAAAAACACTCCTAAGGTGAGTGGGGGTCATCTTATTAGCTTTATTAAGCACCCTTGTGTGTGAAAAGGGGCTGGAGCATGTATACTAGATCAACTTTGACCAAATAAACAGCGCTGCTATGGAAGGAGTGGCATTCATTAAGGGACAACGCAGTCTTGGAGGGAGATTCCATGCGTGGAGATAATGACTCTAATGAGTGGGGCCCAAGGTGAGGAACCTCAACAAGCATATAAGGAAGGGGATGGCAACCATAGAGGTTATGATTGGATTATTATTTTTTTTATGGTATGTTAAGACTTGTGGCTCTCTTCAGCTGTTTAGCTAAGATTGCAGTGTTGTTTAACACAAGGGTGTTCTCGAGCTGGAATCCCACCTTCACCATCGGGGGACTTCGAGTGCCCACTTAGGAGAAGTATTTGGACTACATTTCCACATTTCGGCATCAGGTCAATCTTTATCTTTCTAAAACAACGTATTTTCTTCTTAGGGTTGTGTTGTGTTGCAGGTTGCAGTAGTGGAGGATTATATTGGGCTATTTCTGAGCTATTTTTAAGAGGACAGGTTTCCTTCCATTGAGAGGCCAGTAAAGAAGGCCCCTAATCTTCATTGCTACATTTGGCATTAGGCCAAGGTGTTATTATCCCCTACAACATAGTTTCCGTCTCGATTTGCATTATTTTAGGGAGGAGTTGCAGGGGTGGCTACACTATATGATTTGGGAGGTGATTTCTTTAGTGGAGGGGACAAATTTTCATTTGGAGGATCTATTGGAGGAGAGATACATAATTATACATCGGCTTCAGTCATATCTCCTCATTTCTTTTATTGCAGCAAACCTTCTGCCCTAGGCCCTGTAGCTCACATTTGTATATTCTGTGTATTTTCCGAAAACCCTCTTGGGTTGTCTTGCAAGGGTGATATAGGTCCTAGATCTGTATGTATAACATATATTCATGCATATATCATTATTTTTACAACATTTTATGATCTCCAACTTTGTTTATGCACATTATGACTGTGCTATAGAAGCTCTCTAACATTTTTTATTGTAGCAACATCTCATTTTTGGGAGTGATTGTTTATGGGAGGCTTGTTTTCTCTTATCATATGATTGATCCCTCACTATTTTGTAAGGATTTGCTGCTGATATTCATAATTTAATTGCTCCATTTTGGTCTCATATATTTGTACATGGATTTACACTGTTATTTCCATGCTTATGTATTATATTACTTCTTTCCCCATTTGGGAATATTATAGTGGTATCAGAGCATAATCTTGGCTCGGCCTTTGGATATCAACCATTATGCTACCAGGAGAATAAGAAGAAGAAGAAGGGATCAAAATGATGGAAGGAATGAGTTTTATCTCATCTCTTTTCGGATCTACGAAGGATTTCACCAAGGAGGTCAAGAAAATGAAAATGGAGAGAAGCAATGAGACCTCATTAGGGTTTCAAGATGAGGAATGTCTATGCACTTCCTATTAGCAGAAGAGAAAACCAGTATTGCATAGAGCTCCAAAGAAATATTCTATGTCCACTTTCTTTTGAATAGGAAGGTGAAAGACATGGATATGGAGGGAACTTAGATCATGATATTCTAAGTGAGTATCTTGTAGAATATAAGTCTCAATCAAGAGCTTTCATGGAGAATATAACTCTCCTATAGTTTATTCAGATTAAAGAATAAAGGAGACATTGCAGCAATAGAAGAAGAAAAAAAAATAGATTCCTTTTGTGTACTTTTGATGGGACATCTACATGCACAATAAGGGCTTGGGGGAGAAAGTTAGATGCATTATTCCTACTACATCCATTAGTAGAAAGACAAGTTGTTGATATTGTAGTGTTGTACCTTGAGGGCGAAGTAAACATTTGGTGGTTCATACATTTGAGTCATGCTAGATTGATCACTTATGAAGATTTCACTCAAAGGTTGATTGAGAAGTTTGACAAGAAGAAACTAGAAGAAAAGAAATTTCCACGACCATTTGCTGCAGGGATACTTGTAGCAGGAGAAGGAACACTTGCAACTTTGCAAAGTGGTCTTTATCTCTTGAAATATAGAGTCCCATGCATTATTCAGGAGATGCATGAGGAGGAGCAGAATCATACCAGTGCTGGTGTAGAAATAGAGGAGTAGAAATCATCACCAGTAGTTGGGGAAGTCACCACACTAGTGGGAGGAACCCTTGTAGTAGTACAATATGTTCCCAAATAAACCAAGGTATGCAAATGTTTCCACTTTCTGTTATTTCAACCCATCATATGGAAGGTTGTGGGGACATGCCATTGCATGACCTAAGGTCAAAACACATTGCTGATTTGGAGGAGTAGACTATCACTATGCAGAGGACCCTTGATAGGATCAGGGAAGAGATGTACATTCATACTAGTGTGCCATTGTTGAGATGCACACAAATCTTGGGATTGGAATGTAGATTTTTGGAGGATAGGATGAGTATTGTCCTAAACAATCCAATGCAGAACTATATTTTCAGCATTGAGAATGATCATGAGACAACAGATGCACCATCATGGAGATCAATAGTGTTGCCATTAAGCAACGGTGATGAGTTGGGGGCCCAACCATTATTGGGGCATTCCAATGACCATTATACATGTGTAGTAGGGATAGGTATATGGTTGAGGAGATACATCTTATCTCCCATTATTATGATGGATCTTTCTTGATAAGCACTTCACAACTCAATGAGAAAGCTTTTCCTTCAGCATACTTGGATCCTTATGGATTAAACTTGGTCATTGATGAGTGGTATTCATATGGAGATCTCCAGGAGGCTGCACTTCAACATCCCATGAAGTGTAGAGATAGTGATCTGATTTCGGAGGACGCTATTCTACATTGGAGGAATACTAATTTGAACCATGACAGTGGACATGCACAATTGGTAGGATGTGTGATGTTGATGAGCAAGAGGCTGGTAAGCCACTTGCAGATCTATGACACGAGGCAATAGGTGGCAAGGCTATGATGGCTACTCTTGAAAGAGTTTGGCCATCATGTGACATATCCTATTTCAAAGGTTATGTTGTTTTCTGGGACTCGGCATGACACTTGCATCATGTGGCAGCGAGGATTTTGGTTGCATTGGGTTGATGTGAAATTTTTCATGTCAATCATCATGTTTTCACTCCATGTCCTCTATGTGGAGATGTGAGGAGGCAACAGGAGCTATTGTGGCTCTGGTTACTCTTGGGACAGTATGGGCTGATTTTCTCCCATACATTTCACTATGATTCAGAAGTGGCGGGTGGAAACATCTACTACTAGGATATGATATTCTTGACTTGGACCTACAAGAAAAATAAGAAGGATTTGCATGTAGCACATGGGGGTTTTCTCTCTAGCCACACTGATTGCATGAGGATATACCGTACTATCATAGAGATATTCACTTGGGAAGGCATTAAAGAGGAGATACACCATCACATGAGGAGATGCAGGTATTGTTTGGAGGAGGGACATAACTCTTTGATAGAGTTAACATAGCCACTTCCTTCCTCATTGGGGATGACAATAGTTTGATCTATGAGCCACTTCACCAACTTGTTCAAGGTACATGGTAAGGATTGTGTTTATGTGCATCATGATTCACTTACTATGTGCTTGAATTTATTTGCCATCCATGTACATGTCATTTCTCCAAGAGGGGGCATTCTTTCTTATATACCTCATGGTCCATTTGGGGCCATAAGTATTGATGGTGATGACCACTCCCTAGGAGATTTTAGGGAGATGATTTATCATTCAGGGTGTACTCCATTTGCACCAAACATTATTCACCTTCTCCAAGTATGTTAGAGGATTAGGGCAGCAATCAAGTGGTTGGGACACCACTCATCATAGCCTATTCTAAGGAATTTACGAGTAAAATTGCACTGGTTTCACTTGAGGGATCATTATCCTTGTCTATTCTTATATATGACAGCTAGTATGACTCTAATTATGATCCCATATGTTGATGATGTCCTTACCATTGTTGTGGGCATGATTGGAGAGATGACACATGGATTGGATATTCCTATTAGAGATGAGATTCTCCACATTTATTATGTTTCATACCTCAGGCAGAACATTGGACCATCCATGATCACTACATTGGACCTCTTGTTTCCTTATGGGATGAGCCATTTGGGTAACTTGAGCACTCGAGAGGTGCCTCTCATGATCATTTGGGAGGAGTTTTTCCATGAGTTACCATTTTCGAGGGTGACTCACTTTGTATGGATGATAGCTTGGGGTTTGGAGCTTCACATGGGAGTGAAGGTTCCCAATAATTTTATGATACCATGCCTCAAGAAGGCATCTAGACAACATATAGTTTCCTCAATGGATATCCCACTTTTTCATAATGAGAACCATTTGGATTTATCACCAAAGGCTTACTTATACACTTGGGAGGAGAAAATTGAGGGCATATTAATACGAGAGCATCTTGTTCATTGGAGGAACTTATCAGATGAGGATGCTACAAGAGGAGGAGAGGAGGCTCTTCAATTCTATCCTTGCAGTTGCTTGAGGAAAAGCAAAATTTGGGAGGGGAGCATTGTAATTTTCCTAGATTAGCATACAAATAATTGGAATATTAAATTTTGATTTTGCTTCTTAGTTAGAAGAATGAGAGGGTATGGAGACCCATAAATCTCCTTAGTAGGAATAAAAACACTCCTAATGTGAATGCGGGTCATATTAGTATCTTGATTAAGCACCCTTGTGTGTGAAAATGGGCTGGAGCATGTAGACTGGTTCAACTTTGACCAAATCAACAGCTCTGGTATGGAAGGAGTGGCATTCATTGAGGGAAAACACATTTTTGGAGGGAGATTCTATGCATGAGATAGTGACTCTAATGAGTGGGGCCCAAGGTGGGGAAGCTCAACAAGCATATAAGGGAGGTGATGGCAGTGATAGAGGTTGTGATTGGACTATTATTTTTCTTATGGTTTGTCAAGACTTGTGGCTCTCTTCAATTGTTTAGCTAAGATTGTAGTGTTGTTTAGCACAAGGGTGTTCCCGAGTAGGAATCCCACCTTCATCCTCGAGGGAATTCGATTGCCCACTTAGGAGAAGTATTTGGGCTACATTTCCAAATTCTAGCATAAGGCCAAGCTTCAGATTTCTTCAATAGCGCAGTTTCTACTTAGGGTTGTGATGTGTTGCAGGTTGCAGTAGTGGAGGATTATATTAGGTTATTTCTGAGCTAGTTTTCAGTGGAGGAAGGTTTCCTTACATTGAGAGGCCAATAAAGAAGGCCCCCGAGCTTCCTTGCTACATTTGGCATTGGCCTAAGGTGTTATTATCCCCTACAGTGCAGTTTCAGTCTGGATCTGCATTATTTTAAGGAGGAGTTGCAGGGGTGGTTGCAGTGTATGAAGAAATCAGTGGAGGGGACAACCTTTCATACGAAGGATCTATTGGAAGAGAGCTACATAATTCTACATCAACTTCAGCCATATATCCTCGTTTATTTTATTGTAGAAAACCTTCAGTCCTAGGGCTATAGCTCACATTTGTATATTTTGTGTATTTTTCGGAACCCTCTTGGGTTGTCTTGCAAGGGTGATATAGGGCCTAGATATGTATGTATAAAATATATTGAGGCATATATTATTATTTTTACAACATTTTATGATCTCCAGCTCTAGTTATGCACATTATGACTACACTGTAGCAGCTCTTCGACATTTTTTATTGTAGCAGCATCTCATTTTTGGGAGTGATTGTTTATGTGAGGTATGTTTGATCTTATCATATGATTTATTCCTCACTATTTTGTATGGATTTTCTGTTGATATTTATAAGATAATGGCTCCATATTGGTCTCATATATCTGTACATTGATTTATGCTTCTATTTCCATGCTTATGTCTGATATTACTGCTTTCCCCATTTGGGAATATTACACAATATATCTCGGGCACAATGGACTTGGTCCCCGAACATGCATATAATCTGACAATAGAGGGCATTGATCCTTTGTGTGTCTTGATACCCTACAACGTATGCACCAGATGTCAGTGATGGCTTCTTTACCCTGATATCTCCATAAATTATAAATTTCTAAGTGCATTGCCTCTAATTGGCTCTGGATCTGTAGTGCCCCAACTTGAGTATCATCCCTCAGTGCATCTTCCAGCTTCATAGAAATCTCCAAAGCTTCTTCCTGCAAATAAATATTTTGCTGATCGATAGGTCTGTGTAGATGCGGTAATATCATGGAAATGAAACATTCCTCATGCTTCTTTTCATCGTAAGAAAAACCCCCATAACTAATGAATTTCTTCAGCCGTTGGTCAGCCTCCCATATGGATTCCATAGGTCCTTGCTTAATATCTTTCATCTCCAATATGCATTGAGAGTAAGAGTTACGTTTTCAGAACTGCTACTTCAGGGCATCCTTGATCTCTTATATTATATGATTCATGTGTTGAGTAATGTATCCCATGAACCAATCTAAAGCCTGCCCTTCAAAGGATATTTCTAGCTGTGCTCTTTTCACAACATCATTATTGACATTCTACGCAACCCACACTGCATTTGCCATGAACCAAAACCAGTCCATATCCTCATCCCTTGCATCCTTAAAAGTGGGTAGCTTCATCAGTGAATCCATATCGTCCACAAGTGGAGGTGGAGGTGGGATAGGAGGATTCTTACCCTTGTGCGAGTTTGATGGTGGTGTAGTTGGGTGACTGGTCTCTATATGTGTAGCACTACCTTCATTTACATCAGGTTAATTCCTCAGAGGACTATACACTGATTTATCCCCTTCTTGATTGAACCCGTAGTATTTACCATTGAGTGTTGTGCTTCCGCTCTGATCAGAGGTCATTCACTCAGTGTGGCTACACATAATACCCTTTTCACACAATAGCATCTTAATCAGCAGAGGCAAAATTTGCAAGAACTTACCCCTCAATCCTTTGAAAATATTCCTTTTAGCTCCAGAGTAGGATACAAACTGATCGTCTGAAAATTCATCTATGAACCCACTTGTTATCACCAAATTGATTTCGATTGGCTTCTCATCAGTCAACTCAATGTAACTCTTTCAAACCACTTCTAACTGAAAATTAGCCTCTTCAGTTTGAGAGGGATCTCTCAAAGGGGGTTTATGATTTTGATTAAGGATAATACTACATGGCTAACTCTACGAATTGTGACTTGGTTTTCTATGATTTCAGGCTGGAAAATGAAGGCTTGCTACCATTGGGCTCTGGAGTCAACATCAGTAATCTTAGTGATAGTGGTTCTTCACATGGAAGTTGAGGAAGATAGAGGTTTTTAACAAAGATAATCCATAGACATAACATAGGAAAACATAGTAATTTCACCCCTAAAGTAAGTCAGATCATAATATTATGAATTTTGAGTAATTAGAGCTAAAATCCATTGCAAGTGATTAGACATAAAGATACAGAGCAATAACACATCAAAAACCTCATGATAATCTCAGGTTTGGAAGTAGATTTTCACTTTGTATTACTGATAATGGATAAAACATACAAGCAACAATTTGGTGCAATATTCTTCAACCCTTTGCTCTTCGATGTTTAGTGTATAAATAGAAATTATTTACAATGCAGATGATCTTACCAGCTAGCTAGATCTTTGAATTCTACTCTGACACCTATCATAACTAAAACTAGCAACTTGAACAGAAAAAGGACATCTATCCTTTAAGAAATCAAACTCATAATAAGACTCTATCTCCTACTTATTATATTCGGTTCTCCTAATAGTGAAATAGTTAAATATTAGATATCACATGTTCGAGGGATAATTCACCATCACTTTACATATTTAAAACACCCCTATATCTATGGAACACAATCCTACTTCTTAGTAATGGATAACCTTCACTTTAATCACTGTTTTGAATGATGAGATGGCTATGTCACACTCCTTTTGAGCAATGAATCTCTGCCGATATGTTCCACTGAAATTTTTGAGGTCTCCAGCTGGCTAATTTGCTATTGGAATGCTAAAAAATCTTCAAAAATCTCCTCGCTACAAAACACGGCAGTTTAGGCAGTTTCGTAGCGAGTTTTCGTAGCGTATGAAAACTTGATTTTCCACCTATCTCCTTAACACCTTTGTTTTTCAAACATATTTACTATGCGAAGACACCTTGAAAAAAATAAATATCCCTAAATAATACTTGAAAAAACTGAATTTAAACACAAAAATGCACCTACATAAATTTCTATAGCATTTTTCTAGCCTCAAGCCTAAGGTATGCTACGAAACTGTCCAAAAAACTAGAAATTTCTGAGTTCAAGACTGTCTTCAAAAATTGATCTCTAGAGGTAAAATTTAGGTTACTTTTAAGTGATGAACCTCATCAAACATATTCCAACTCAATTTTTTACTCTTGTGGTGTTTCATCTTCATTTACAATCAATTGGCTGATGGGTTCTTCTACCAATTTCATTTTTAGCCCTTGCTTTTCTAACTCCACTTGAATCAAATCCAGATGCTCCTAAATATCTTCCACTTGATCTTTTAATGCTATGTTCTCGGACTGTAATTATAAGTTCATCGTCTTAACATGTTTGACCTCCCATCTTAATGGTTGAGTCCATTTCAGCAACATTTCTGCATTGTCCAAATTTTTTGAGACACTTGTGACTTGCTCCTCCCATATCTTCCTTATCTGTTCAAATTGAACCTTCTTAGCTCTATGCTTCTTTGCTTCTAGCTTTAAAACTGATATCTCTTTACCTTCTTCCTTCAATTTCTCTTTGAGGGTTTCTATTTCTGATTTTTGAATCATTTTCTCTTTGCCCTTTCTTTGCCTGATAACCAGTTCCTCCTTTGCTGATGGAGACAAATCTATGATGCTTATTGGCTAAGAAGCTTCATTTATTTTCTCAGTCTCTTTGTTTTCCATCACCTTATTTGCATGTCTGGTCATTGGATTCCTTCGTTGAAATATAAAACCAGCATCATCACCTACAAAATCTAGTTTCTTAGCAGTCTTACCTTTCTTCAGCTTTCTTCCTTCATCTTCAATGTCTTCAACTTGCACAAAGGGTGATTCTTCAATGTAAATTGCATGAAGGATATCCTCTAAATTTACTTTAGCCAATGTCTGGCTTCTAGTGACTCTATTGCTGCCTTTTTTGCTGACTGTATGCTTCTGTTTTACAGGTCCCACTTGAGGTGTGTCAGTCTCTTGCAAAGGTTTTGCTCCCATGTTCACTGGTTCTGGAGGAGATGATATACTTTCTTCTTCTACTTCTTTTGCCACAACTAGTGATGAATTAGTTCTAGGATTGGAGGCTTTCTTTGGAGTAACCACATCAATTTCATAACCACTCATCAACAAGAAAGAAATCCAATATTTTTCTAACCTTCTCAATTCTTCCAACACTAACAGCTTGTTGAGGCCTTAGAATTCTGTGGCCAAAAGATGGGGGAAAACCACCCAGTCCACACCTTAAAGCAGCTCCTTTTTCGTTTGTTATAGTGGCTCCAACTGGGGATAATGGGACCAGTTTACCAATAAGGATGTTTTATGAGGGTGTTTGTGAATATAACATACAAATGGATAATGATTTTAATCTATATGCTTCTATCTAAGTAATTAATCTAATATATACCTGGGGTGTTGTTCCTTTATGTGATATAAACTGATATCTTTCGACTATTAGTAATATAGATCATTTAACAGTTGAAAGAGATGAAAATTATGTAAAATGATTCTTCTAACAAGATAGTTTCCATAGAATAATTATGTAAAACGTATCGCATTATCCAATGTGATTACATATTCAATAAGAAACCATAGCTAAATATTAGAATAGAAGTGCATATAATATTTATATATGATAACCTTTCAAATATATAATGCAATAAAAAAATAACTATCAATTTAAGAAATAAGACTTACACAATTGAATAGAAGTACCATATGCATGAAGTTCTACTCTATAAATTGACAACAATGAATCTGTTCCTTCCCACTTTCAAGCGATTTAAAGAGTACAATAGTGCAACATCAATTAAACAGCTTTAATTGCTAAAAGATGACAGAATATGTTCCATTAAGTCATTAAAGCACTCACAAAATTATAGTAGTGCATTCTTTGCAAATGTTTTTGACAAATTTCTGGACCCTTATCTAAATGCATGAGAATGGTTTAAATACTCAACTAACTATAAACTAAAATTAAATTGTTACAAAAATGTAGAGGAGGTTTCAAACAACCTTCCTCTAAAATCTTAACATAAACAACAATATAGGAATTTAAACTAACAATCCTGATTTTGCGAATCCTACCCTTCTTTCTGAATGTGATCACGAAGTTGACAAATATCTAACATTGCTTTGAGCTGAGCTGGCTGTGATATTCGTGATCAAAT
The DNA here is from genome assembly GCA_034641835.2 of Pinus albicaulis. Classification (NCBI taxonomy): domain Eukaryota; kingdom Viridiplantae; phylum Streptophyta; class Pinopsida; order Pinales; family Pinaceae; genus Pinus; species Pinus albicaulis. Next base: position 778,843,156 of record CM076576.1, on the reverse strand, counting down.
ATGTCCCTTGAAAATAGTATTTGAGATTACTAACTGAGATCTTTTTGCTAAATCTGTAAGACACTGAAGAGTTTGATGTTAATGGTAAGGTTTGATCAGAAAATTCCAGTAATTTTCCTCATCAAACTTATTAACTTTTTTGATCATTTCCTCTTGTGTATATTCTATCTGTCTCCACTTTATTTATACTTCTTTTGTTCCTGAAAACACATCAGGCGTTTTTTCCTCAAGAATTTTTGTCTTAAACAATTTCTCACATATAAAATGAATAATCTCATTTAATTTCTTGGATATCTTGGTCGATGCTTTCTCTACTTGATTAATTTGTACTCCCCATTCTGCAAATAATAGTTCTTTGTGAAGCTTATCTATTTGTGGTAGATTAGCTTGCTTTCCTGTATCTGAAATTTTCCACTGAATGTGTTCTTCGATTTTCTTTTCAAGTCTTTCACATTCCATCTTTTGAATTGCTATTTTCTGAATCATTATTTTAATTGAATCACAATAAGAATCAATTGTGGAAGCTTGTTGACAAAAAATTTCTTGTTGTTTCTTTAGCATGGTGTTTACATCAAGTGATTCTTTGATAAATTATTTTAATTGTGGTTGACTTTATAACTCATCCATTACTATTTCCAGATGTGCTTGCTTTTCATTAAGCTCTTTCTGATACTTCAATTTGAGGCTTTCAATATCTTCATGAAAGTGGGCTGTGCTTATTTTGATTTGCTCAATGAAATTGGCTTTCTCTTCATTCAACAACTATTCTAATTCTTATACTCTGGATTCCTTTTGTTTCAACAATACATTAACCTCAGTAGCTTTATCAACAGTAGCGGTAGCATATTCCCCTGTATAATGTGATAATTTGATTAGATATTCAGTTGGATAATCTGAGGAATATTTCCATAGTACATCAATTGATTCATTTGTTGGTTTTGGAGTTGTTTTTATCTTCAATCGTCAACAAATTTAAAGGAACATTTTCTAGTCTCTTGTTTCTGTATGCTTGAAAAGCTTTAGCATCTTATTGAATTAGTTGACTAGAAAATTACTTGGTAATATCAGAGAAATTTTCCATGCCCTGGAAGAGGTCATCGAATCCATATGCTTCCTTTACAAAAGGTTTCATTTTAGGCTCTATGATGTAATTTTTAATCACATCATTGGGATCATATAATCTTCCTGGCATAAATGCCAATTTCAATAACTGAATTTTGGGAACCTCTTTGTAAGTATGGCCAATATTAGCCACAACAAAAGTGTCACACTGTAGAGTGAAATTAGGCCAAATAGCCTTTTTACCATCCTTTAGCTGCTCTGAGACACCATTGACAAGCTGATAGGCTATTTATTTTCCAAGTAATTTATCAATAACATAGTAAGGTAAACCATGGAGAGAAGCATGACTCCCAAATACCCTAATGTATGTAAAATTTTCTTCGACAAACCATCTAGCTACTGGAAGAATATATACATTGGCTTCTTCAGAAATCCTAGGAGCTCTTTTTTTGAAAATCATCTGATATATGGGCAATATGACTCCATAACAGATTTTATAAAAATTTAAGCAGAACTCTGAATCCCAGAGTTCTCTGTGGTAGATGTGAATCGGGGTAGGGTCCTTGGTAGTCCATTTCCAACCCATGGTAGGAAATTTAGAAGAAAAATGAATAACATCCATGACATAGGAAGACATATAAAAAGGGGGTATTTCTCTGAATGAAATCATTCTTTTATTCCTATATTCAGTTATATGCTTGGCTAGGTAATTGGATAAAATGTCTGCCCAATTCAAGATATATGAATTGATGATTGCATCAATTAGGGGGACCCAATCTCTTGAAAATATAGTGCTATCAGGCTTGGAAAATATTCTAAATAACATACCAGCAGAATAACAGTAAGGATTAGGAATTTGTGCAATTGGGTACGTACCAGAATTATCTTGCTTCAATTTCCCTTCATTGTCATTCCATTCATGGATGACTTTGATAAGATCTGGATGTTCTCCTTTGAATTTCTGCACATATTTATTGTCGTATTTCTATTGTGGGGTTGGTGGATGATACATTGCTACTAAATCCTCTGCTTTGAAAGAACATATAGTTTCTCCTCTCGAATTTTTTAACATTCTATCTGAAATGTTTAAGTAGTCAATTTCCCACTTAAACATATCTGTATAAGGAAGAATCTTTGATCTTGCAGCTATCCTGTGAATGTATGAGCATGAAACGTCAAAAATGGTTGCATCAGAGGTAGAAGAAGTGCCTATTGTAGATACTTTATTTATCACCCTTGGTCCTTCATCTTGGAAGAGTTTATATATTTCCTCCCATGTTGAATTGATGCAATCTTTGTTGCAAACTATATCTGAGAATAATGGAGTCATATTTGTGTCTTCTGTGGACGAAGTTTGAGAAATTTCTTTGCCCCTTTTTCTCATTTCGATCTTCTTCAACCCGTTAATTGGTTTCCTAAGAGAAACATGAATTTAACACATAAGGAGTATCACAATATTAAATCAATCATTTACTTCAAACACATGTCAGAAGATATCAATCTATCAATCATCTTTCATAATTTCTAATTTAATATTTCACATGGCCTAACATGTAAGATCTATCAATCGTTTTAAAGCCGTTAAGATCTTAAATTCCATTTGATATGACCCAAGTTATTTCACACGCTGAATTCATTAACTACGCAAATCGCAATTATTCCTTATAATATTTCATGATACTTAACTCTTAAAGGCTACAAAATGTGATCTGTGCAAATCATAGATTGCAACTTTTATGGGGTTACGTTTGAATGTATATTATAAGTTGTGCACAATGCGAATTGTGAAAACATTGAAGTGACCGTGATAGCCAAAAGATTTTATATTTCTTGGCTTATGTTCTTGTAGGATATTGCAACTTATATCATTTTCTTCTTAAAGCTTTATTGATTAAGTAAAGTGCGAAGCGAAAAGGAAAACAAATATAACGATGATTGAGGTTTTTTGCAAGGTTTTATTTTTATATCCTCGGAGAGGCTTTGAGCGCATTTCAGAATTCACATATTTTACATTTTATGGCTATTTTTGAAATAAAATATGTAATATGTGATGTGCTTTAAGGAAAAAAAAAATTATTTTCTAAGCGTTTTTAATTTTAGGAAATTATAAAGATAATTTCCTATTTATTTCTAAAGGGTCCCTATTTATAAAAAATAAATGGGGGGTTGTTGTATAACAAAACAATTGGCCATTCACTTGGGTGAACCAGATGTCTCTGATGAAAACTTTTGAAATTTCTAAACCTTTTTGAAAATAAAATAGTTCTAAAGTAATCAAATTTCAAATAAATAATATCTTTGCTAAACAATGAAACTTTCTTTTATTCACTATTCATAAGAATTCCTCTTTAAAGATATAAGTATGAAAATATATATCAGTCCTTACTCAGTTTAAAAGGATAAAGTAAATAACCTTTACAGATCAGCTTTATACAAATTTACTCTTTTATCACAAATAGAGCCTCTGTTCCAATAGAAAATTTTAAGCTTTTGGCAGGGTTATCTTTTACCTAGCTATGATCCATTCTTCCATCCAGTATTTCTCATAATTTTCATAAGTAAATTATAATTTCTATGAATTTTCTTTTATATATTTTTATTTACTTAAAAGCCATTGTCTTGGCTTGGTAACAAAATAATGGCAATGCCATTCACAAATAGTAATTAAAATGATCAAGCTGGCTCTTGATGAGACCCCTTGTCTTTTTGATATAATCTCAAGTCATTACACTATTTTGGTAGACAGTATTAGTAATGTCAATTTAACTATTTCTTTATGAACATGGTAAACAAGCTCGTGATGAGACTTATTATCTTTTATGTTTTTCTTCAAATCATATCTTTTTATTTTCTTTTGAATTACTTTTGAAAATTTTATAATATTTTATGGATGGGATGAATCATAGGTCCTTTTAAGATTCTGGATGATAATGTCGATTTTTAGGTTGCTTTTCTGTAAAAAGGTTTTTACTATATTAAAGTTTCTTTTCTTGACTGATAAGAAGAATATTAATGCTATATATAAATGAGAGTTCATCAAAACATATAACTGTTTTATTGAAATTTTTTTTTTTAGAAAGATAAAATCAATCTGTCTCTCTAAATATTTTGATTTTCCTTCCTTAACATTTTCATTTTTTATAAGTTGAAAGAAAAATCAAAAGAAAGACATCTGAGATTTGTTTTGAAACGCCAAATTTCAGTACTAAGCAAATTTTTTATTTTTACAAGAAAAACAAAGGACTTTAATATACAAGGATAGAAGGGATTACGTCATATGAGAAATATGTTTTCAAAATCTGCCCATTAACATGCAAATAATCCTTTTTGCCTGATAAATCTTGCAATAAAAATGTTGATGGGCCTATTTCTTCAATTATTTGAAATGGACCTAGGCAGAGTTTTTGAAACATCGTGTGTTTACCTTTTTCCTCATGCACTTTGTCCCATTTCAATATCAAATCACCAATTTGAATTTTTTTTGGCATGAAAGAAGTTGAATCAAATGAGGCTTTTATTATTTGTTGATGATGAATATGAGTTTGTTTCAGTTTTTCTCTTTCTTATTCTAACTTAAGAATTCCAGCTTGTCTAAATTGTAAAGAAGAAGTAGGAATTTCATCAATATATTGTACTAAGGAAAGAAATTGAATAAGTATATTGGTGGGAAGAATAGCTTCTTTTCCATATATAAGATTAAATGGTGAAGTACCAATAGAAGCTTTTTGAGTTAGTCATTCTGCCCAAAGAGAGAAAATTAATGATTTATGCCAATTTCTTTGATTCTGATCAACAGTTCTTTTGATTATTCTAATCAAATTTTTGTTTGTTGATTCTACTAAGCCATTTCTTCGGGGGTAATAATTTGCAGAATATTTTAATTTGAAACCTCTTTTAATTGCAAAATCTATCATAGTAGTTCTAGAAAAATAATATGTAGTATCAAACATCAAAGTAGTAGGTAGACCAAACCTGGTTATGATATTTTGATCGATGAAATCAATGATATTCTTTGAATTAGCTACTTTTAATGGAATTGCTTCCACCCATTTGGTAAATTAATCTATAGTTGAAAGAATATATCTATGCTGTTTGGAAGAGTTAGGAATGATCTCACCAATTGTATCTAAGCCCGATTTCTCAAAATGGTTGTTCAATATTGACTGGCTGTAATGGGAATTTTGGGTTTTTTTGTTTGACAGATGTGCTTTGACATATTTTACATCTCCTTGAATATTCATGAGAATATCTGAAAAGTGTAAGCAAATAGTAACCTGCATGTAGAATTTTATGTGATGTTGTACTTCCTCCAAAATGTCCTTTGGCTGGTCCATCATGGAGTTTCTGCAAGACTTTATCTGCTTCAGTTTTTTCTAAGCATCTTAGAAGTACAGAATCAAAATTTCTTCTAAATAACACATCTTTGACTAAATCATATTGTTTAGCTTTTAGTCTGATATCTCTTTTTGTCTTATAATTGACATGATTTGGAGCATATCCATTTCTTAAATAAAATATAAGATCATAATATTGTGAATCTAAATAATTGAGGATTACCTCAGATATTTTCACATTACCTGAATCTTCTTCCAGTGGTGGATGTGATGCTCCTGTAAGCATTCTGTAAAAACCTTGTCCTCTAACAATTTTAGAGGGTTTTATTTCTACATCATATTCTTGCAATGCAGTTACCCAGTTAGCACCTTTTTCTCCTAATTCTTTCTGCATAAAAAGTTGTCTTACTGCAGAAAATGGAGCTATGATTTTTGTATGAGACTTTAGGAGAAAATGTCTAAAATGTTTTATGGGTTTAGAAATAGAAAATTCTTGTTTTTCAATAGATGTATAATTCAATTATGCACCTTGTAAGTTTGAACTAAAGAATGATATTGGTGCTTCTATTTTTTGGCCATTCAATTGTGTTAAAACAACTGCATATGATATATCCGACGAAAAAGTATATAATGTAAATGGATTAAGAAAATTAGGGGTGGTTAGGAATGGAGCATTAACAATTGACTGTTTAATCAGTTCAAATGCTTCCCTTTCATGATGTCCCCATTTAAAAACAAATTTTTTCTTCATCATATTCTGCAATGGTAAAAATCTTTGAGAAAAATCAGGGACAAATCTCTTAACAAAATTAATTTTCCCAAGGAAATATTGCATGGTTTTCTTGTTATGAGGAAAAGAAATTTGTTTAATTTCATCAACTCTTTCAGGATCAATATAAATACCATCTTTTGACACGATGAATTCTAAGAGTTTTCCTTCATCTAAAGAAAAAAATGATTTCTTTGGATTTAATGAAATGCCATACCTTATGCATCGTTCAAAGACTTGCTTTAGGTAATTAACATGATGTTTTTCCTATTTAGAAAAGACATTAATGTCATCTAAATATATAACAATCGTTTTGTTTATGAGTCCTCTAAAAGCTGTGTCCATGGCTCTTTGGAAAGTGGCACCTCCATTAATTAATCCAAAAGGCATTTTCTGATAAGCATAAGTTCCCCACTTATTTCTGAACGTATTTTTTAGTATGTCATCTAGATGAATGAGGATCTGATTGTAACCTAAAAATCCATCTAGAAAATACATAAGTTCAGAACCAGCTACTTTTTGCAATACTTTTTCCATGGTTGTTAACGAAAAATTGTCCTTCTGACAAGCTTTGTTTAAATTCCTAAAATCAATGCAAATTCTAAAATCACCATTCTTTTTCCTAACAAATACTAAATTTGATACCCATTTTGAATGTCTGATTGAAAGGATAATTTTTTCTTTAAGAATTTTATTCAATTCAACTTTAATTTGATTTTCCAAGTTTGGGTGAATCTTTCTCAATTTCTGTTGTACAAGTTTTTCTTTTGAGATCATAGGAATTGTATGTTGGATTAGAGAAGTATCATATGTTTTAAGATCAGAATAATCCCAAGAAAAAACACTTTTTTACATCCTAAATAACTTGATGAATAATAATATTTCATCAGAAGACAAACCAATACCTAGATTTATATTTTGAGGTTTTTATTCATTTCCCATATTAATTAACTCAAATATTAAGGTAGAACTTTGTAATTTTTAGTTAGTTACTCCTTTAAATCTATCTTTTAATTCATATAGGTCTTCTAACTTGACAACAGATTTTGGAATAGAATTTTCATCTTGTTCTTTCTTAATTTGAGAGTCATGTTCATTTTCATCAATGATTTGATTATCACAAGATTCTTTAGATGTTAAAAAATCTATGATATATGAGTCATTATTGAATACTCTCCAATTTGTAATTTCATCAGGAATAGATGGTCTAAAAATTAACTCAATAGAAAATCTATCGGGACTAAATTCTTGGGATGGGATCAACTTTGATGCTACATTAGTGAGTAAGTCTGCACTAGCATTTTGAATTCAAGGTATAGAAGAAATATTGAAGGCAAGAAAGTGAGTAGTTAATTCTTGGACTAATGATTGATAATGTTTTAAATGTCCAGAATTACAATGGAGAGTATCTATCACTTGCCTAACAATGATTTATGAATCTCCTAAAACCTTCAAATATCGTATATTTAAATTTACAACTTTTAATAATCCTTGAACTAATGCCTCATACTTAGCTACATTATTTTTACAATCAAAACCTAATCGACAGGCTAACACAGTTTTTTCGCCTTCTGGGTTTATTAAAATGCAGCCTGCACGTGCACCATTTTCAGATTTAGAACCATCAAAGTAAAGTGTCCAAAACAAAGAATCAACTAATTATTTATCTGAAAAAGTGATACATCTAGAGTTATCTGGTTGGGAAAAATTATCGATTTGAGATACAACCACATTATCAAAGAAATGAGATGTTGGAGCATTGAAGTTTCCTAAAAAATATTGTGTAGAATAGTTTCCAATAATGCTATTATTGAAAGCTATTGGTTCATTAATATCTTCAAGATCAGTCATTGTGTGTTTCATTAAATTTTCACGATCAATTCGAATTTGATTTGGCTTTCCATTATGTGGTAACCACATATGTGACCAGTCTGTAGAAAATATCCATGAAGTTTCTCAGACCAATCACGACTTAAAATTAAACCATAGAATTCAGAAATGTCTGCAATCAAAATATCAATTATCTGAACAATTTTTGGATTTGATGATAATCTAATTGTAATAGATTTCAATTGTCCTAATATTTCTACTCTAGTTCTGTCAAGTTGTACTATATGAACTGGAGAACTCTGAGGAGTAATGTTCAATTTAGCACAAAATAATTTTTGCATTATATTCGAAGAAGCCTTTGAATCTATCAAACAATTATGAACATTTTTGTTATATATTTCATAGGTTAAGAGAAATGGGGGAGTATGAGAGATTGATTGATCACCTATCATGATTAAATCTGAAGCATCTATTTTTTCTGAAGGAGAAGCTGGTGTTGGAGTCCCGTGTTTTGATAGTTTGGAAAATCAAAAGACAAGGCAACATCAGAACCAATCTTTAGAGTTACAGGATCTAGTCCTCCTACTCTCAGAGAGGGATCTCTCAAAGTTTGTTTGCAAAGGTTTATCTTGTGTGCTTAGAGTATTGATTTTAGACTAGTTATTAAGTGCAGGTATTTGTTTGTTTGGTTGGGTTGAATTGAGACAACAGAACATAAAGGTCTATGAAAGATATATAGGACAATAAAATATATGTTTCATTGGGAAATGGAGTCAAAAAGAGGTCATAACATACTTATCAAAGGATATGGGATATCAAAGGGCAAATCTAACCTGGCCACAGGATCCTTTTGTTTTTGGAATGGAATGAACATTAATGATTTTGGAAAGAGAATTTTAATTCTCAACAAAGGGAATTTGAAAGCATAATTTGAAACAATAAAGAGTTCTTTGATAGACAGGGCTAACCATAAATTCTACAAATCACACCTTTAAGTAAACAATGATTTCAAAACAACTTTAAAAGTAAAATCTAAGATTCGGGGAACACCCTATTTCCTGAAAGATTTTATTCTAAAGGACTTTAGAAAACATATAAGATTTATTGATAATCACAGTCATAGAAGAGGGAACACCTAATACATATATGATCTTAATTATAACGACCTTTAAGCCAACTGTTTAAGTGAGGAAAAAGGGCAAGATCAAAACAGACCTCTCTGGTTCACTATAAGCAAAGAAATTCAAAGGGAGACTTCAATAACAGTTTTTAAGTGGCAACAGAAAAGAAGGGAGAACCATAAATCATGTTGAAACCAACTGTTCAAACCATTAAGGAAATAAATAGGCATGAAGACTAAAGAGAAATTTTGAAGCCTCTAAAATACTTCAGCAGAAGAAAACATAAAACAGTGAAGGATGAACAGGTCTAAGGTGCTTCCAGGAGTCATTTCTTAGCCTATTATTTTCTATCCTACTGTAGTGAGAAATTATGAAACATAATGAAAACAGGGAAAAACATGAAACAGTTCAGAATACTTCACCAACAACCAAGCTCATGAATCCAGTGATAGAGCCTTCTCAAGAACAAACATGCAACAACATCATCAAGACCTCCAAGACTTCAATTTGTTCTTCAACTTCAAAGGACTATGTATTGATTTCAGAGAGTTTCAATATTACAGCTTGTGATCAACAACAACCAACAACCAACAACCACTCACTCATCTTCTGAAGAAGTATATATAGAAGAATGAGGAGGTGAGATTTGATAAAATATCTCAATTACAATTAATACAAAGTTAATGTCTTCTTGGCCCTTGGGGGGCTCAAAGAATAAACTGTACAGGTGTTTACTGTATTAATTTATTTACACTTACAAATTAAGCTCGGTGGGAGCTTTGTTGACCTTTGAGGCTCTATGTAATGTTTAGAGTAACTTTGCAGATATTTATGCATTGATTTCCTTGCAAAAGTAACTCCCTAGCTGCGCTGAGGAAAAATAGGATCTTCTTCGATAACTTCGGCCCCTGATTGAGTACTTTGAGGAACAGGTGGCACTATGGTAGCTGAGGAATCAATTTGCCCCAGATTATGGTGGTGGAGGCATTCCTGCTTGATAGAACACTTTAGGTTTTCTGTAAACTCTGTTTTATATCGGGGATTAGGCTTTTGATAATCGTCTTAGCCGTAATTCCCCTGAAAAATGTCTCTAATCCTCTGTTTTGATACATTTTGGTCTTCGGCACTGATACTCTTTGATTGTGCCGCTTTCATGGTGTTTCTGTTGATGTACAAGGTCGTGCAGGGTCATATGGCATCAGTGCTGGAATAAATATTGATGAAAACATGAAATTAGGTCCCTGTGAATGATTTTCCCCCATTGAATTGAAAGCAGAAGGATCGTCACCCTTTGCTTTTGTAATTTCTTCATCGTGGCGGAAGACATGAAACCCTTCAAAATACAAACAAGAATTATAAAATCCTACGTATATAGGTTTAACTGCATCGGTGGGCGTGCAAGGAGATCAAAGCCGTTGGATGGCATCATCCAACGGTTAGGATTGATCGGGAGCGATCATAAAATGGGTGGAAGAAAAATTAAATCTGAGCCATCGATCGTGCAGAGATCGACAATCGAGATTGAACGAGGCGGTCAGAGGAGAAGGATGAATCTGAGCCGTTGATCGCACATAGATCGACAGTTGGGATTGAGAAATGGAAATTCAAATGGAGAGATCGGGCGATGAAATGTGGGCCATCGATCTACAGATCAGATCGACGGCGGAGATTGAATCGTCGTTGTATGATGGCCCGGCTATCGCGTGCGCACCTTTGTTAACCATCGAGAAACTTTTGCGAGCGATCACCGTTGGATAAGTGGGCCCAGATCGGATGGTCCACAGCGATATCGCTGGGCATCCCGGTCCAAACATTAACGCGCAATGGACGATGGATGGACAGTGGTTTTCAAATAGTACAAGGGACACATGTTGAATGGTGTATGGAATCACTGGCCATTGGGAGAAAATAGCTTTTGCCTGAAGGTGGTGCGCTGAATACCGTGCGGTATTTGGAGTGGAGGACAGCTGTCAGGGACCACAAGGAGACGTACTCCACACCATCCGATCTGTGGATTTAGATCGACGGTGCAGAACAACCCAAAACTCGTGGCGGCGGATAATTTAATAAAAATGATAAAATGACGGATTTTATGAATAACAAAGGTTTTCAAAAGCTTTTTGGGCGGAGAAATATTTAAAATATGGATAAGTTCCTAACTGCTAAGTGCACGGTTCTGGTGCTAGGACTTATGGACAAGAAGGGTTAGCAACCTAGCCTAAGGGGGCTTAAGTCCAAGTACATAGAAAATATGTATTTTTAATCGTTTCTCAAGTATTTTTTGAAGGTTTTAAGGGTTCCGATAAGGTCAAGAAAGGGTCTTAAAACCTTATCATGGGTTTTTTATGAAGTGTAAAGGGGAGAAACATGAAAGTGGGAGACTTTCATGGGGGAAGAGGAGAGGAAAAGGAATTTAGTTTTGGAAGAAAAGGAAGGGGAAAATGTATTTGCAGCAGTATTTGGCCTTTGAAATCAGTAGGATTTCAGAGTCTTTTGGGATGTAAACAAAGTATAGGATCTAGACAAAGGCAGGAGGCCTTCAAGAGTCTTCAAGAGTCAACAATTTTTAGTAATAGAATTTTCTCCTTGAAGGCTCAAATAGTCTTAGCCATCTTTTGCTATAACAAATATTATAGGTGGCTAACAGTGGCTCCACTTCGGGATGGTGCCTTCTTGAAGGCATCAAGAACTTCAGACTTGCTTTCTCTGGGAGGCTGACCTGTGCCTTATCCATTGGGATGCTCCTTGTTTACTGGGATGATATTTCTCTAAAAAACATATTAGCAACCATGAAAAACAATGGATCTTCATCAATACCAACTTCTACCTACCCAACCCTACTGATCTAACATTTTTTCTTCTTTAGAGTGCACTTGCAATGGAAAACTCTTTTTACAACATTTTATTCTTTTGAAAGTAGGAAATATAATCTATTTATACTTCTTATTCCTCCCTGAACTTAGATTAAACAGTTGAGTTCAGATGCTTCTCTACCTAATCTATTATCTGTCGGGATTAAAAAGTCCAACAGATTTTCATTCTCTAAATCTCTAAAACATAAATTTTAAAAATAGTCAAGTCAAAATTAAGCTGTTTGACTTGCTGTGGTCTATGGCATAAAGACAAGCTACACAAAAAAATTTAATTTCACAAAAATTAAATAAAAAATGGAAGGCTTAAGATCTGAAAATTTTGGAAACATTTCCTTCCTCTTTTCACAGCTCTATTTTGACTCTTATTGAGCTGTCTTCCTTTTCCTCTGGTTTAGATTTTGAGTTAATTGGAACCAGATTTTTACACCTTTTTGACTCAGAAAATAAAACATATTTGAGTCATCTCTCTTTGAAAGTTGAGGTTCAGGTTTTGAACATGTTTGAACCATTTCATTCTCTCCTAGTCTATCTACTGATAAGCCAAGATTAGATAGTTTGGCATATCAAATTCACTATCCTATCAGTAGAAAATTTAAAGCTAATTAGTCAAGGTTAGATGGTTTGACTAACTAGAAGTGTGTTTTTTAGGAGTGGCATTTGAGCTTGAACACTTTCAGAATTTGTTTCTCTTTTTTGGTATGGAGCTATACCTTTCTTGTTTTGACAATCTGCCCTCTTTTCATTTTTTTCTTGTGTTTTTTTATTTTTTATTTTTCTAACTTTGAATGTAATGGTTAGACTATGATATTTACAATGAAAAAATGAAATGCTTTGAAACTTAATATTCTTGGCAGAAGTAATCCTTGAGCATCTTGCCATTGACAAGACCTCCATATAGGTCTTCTCCATTTAGTTCTCTCAAGAAAAATGCATTGTGACCCCTCTCAGCATGAATAATATAGGGCCCTTTCCACAAGTTCTCAAACTTGTCATGTTTTCCCTTCTCTTATTTTCTTGAATCCCACTTAAGAACAACATTCCCAACTAGGAAATTGTTTTCCTTAGTCCTCTTATCAAATAGCTTCTTCATTTTTTCTTGGACTAGTTGTGTTCTTTCATAGACTTCCTCTCTGGTCTCTTGTAAATGGATTATTTGGTTGATCCTTCTCTGTATATCATTTTCTTCACTCTGCACTTCTTGAAGGAGCTTCATGACTGGCACTCTGAACGAGGTGGGAAAGAATGCATCCATGCCATATACTAGCTGATAGGGGGACATGTTTATTGATTTATTTGTAGTTAGCCTATCAACCCATAAAGCATGAACCAGTTTACTGTGCCATGATTTCTGATTTTGTTCCAACAACTTTTTAATGATATTGATGAGGCTTTTGTTGGAAGATTCAGCTAATCTATTTCCTTGGGGATAGTAAGCAGTGGAATGGCCCAAGGTTATGTGGTATTTGTAATAGAAATCAACCATTTTCTAGATTTAAAAGCAGCAGCATTGTCTGTTATGATTTTTCTGGGACAACCAAATCTGGATAGGATATTTGTTTCAAGGAACTTGATAATGACAGATTCATTGGTGTTTATGGAAGGTATAGCTTCTATCCATTTGGTAAAGAAGTCAGTGGCTGTGAGGATCCACTTATGTTGAGCTGAGGAGGATGGGTGAATTTCACCAATGAAGTCCAACCCCCATTGTTGAAAAGGTGCCTCAACTGTGATAGGATGTAAAGGTAAGGGAAGGATTTTCCTTTTGCCATCAAAGATTCGACACTTATGGCAAGACATGACCAACTTTTGAGTGTCTGGGAAAAGGGTAGGCCAATAGTAACCAGATCTAGGAATTTTGTTTGCAGTGGCTTTCCAGTAGAGGTGTCCTCCACATTCTCCATCATGCATTTCATGCATGATTCTTCCTGCATCATCTTCAAGTAAACATTTAAGAAAAATTCCAACAACATTTTTCCAATATAAAACTCCATTCAATATGCAAAAACTCAAAGCCTTTTGTTTCAAGAATCTAGTTTTAGTTTTAGACAAAGAAGGAGGGGCATTTAGATATAAAAGCACATAAATAATGTCAACATACCAAGGAGAATTTAGAAATGTTTCATTATGAAAGGAGCATCATACTCTTCTATTTATTGTAACACATCTACCATATTCATTTCCAGTGCTTGAAAGTTGGACTCAGCCATAAGTTTTGCCAATCCCTGCCCCTTGACTAGTTTGGTGGGCCTGATTTCTAAGTCATATTCAAGAATAGTTGCAATTCATTTTCCCATTTTACCATCAGGGTCTTGACTTAGAATGTCCTTGACAAAAGTATGTGAAACAAAAGCAATTATGTGAGAGCGTAAAATATAGACCCTAAAGTCTTTTAATGCTTTCACTAATGCTAAGGCTTGCTTCCCCATGATGTTATATTTGAGAGGAGCATCTCTCAAGGCCCTACTAAAGAAATATATTGGTTGTTCTTGTCCCAAATAATTATTTTGAAGTAAAACTGTAGCTATTGTATGTTCATATGAAAAGGAAAAGATATAGAAATCTTTGGTGAAATCTGGACTAATTAGGACTGGTGCTTGAGTAAGAGCTTGTTTGACCAGTTTGAATGATTGTTTAGTTGGTAAAATCCATTTTACACCTACATATTTCTTAAGCATGTTTGAAATTTTTTTTAATAGCTAAGCAAGATTAGGAATAAATCTCCTTAGAAAATTAATCTTTCCAATGAAAGATTGCAATTCTTTGAGGCTCCTTGGATGGCTAATCTGCAATATGCCATCTATTCTTGTAAGGTATATTTCGATTCCCTCTTCCAAAATTATGTGGCCAAGAAGTTTACCTTCTTGGAGACCAAAGAGCGTTTTCTTGGGATTCAAAGACAAGCCAAATTTCCTACACTTCTCAAAAACTTTTCTTAGGTGAATCAAATGTTCTTCATCATTTTTTGAGAAAACAGTTATGTCATCAAGGTAAATGATTATGAAAAAACAAATGTCTTCAGAAAAGGCTATATCCATGGCCCTTTGGAAAGTGGCCCCTGCATTCATTAAACCAAAATGCATTTTGACATACATAAAGGTGCCCCAAGGTGTGGTAAAGGCAGTCTTGATTTGATCACTTGGGAGCACTAACACCTGGTTGTAACCCGAGAACCCATCTAAGAGGGAAACCCTTTTTGACCCAAATACCTTCTAAAGTATATGATCCATTTTGGGCAATGGGTAGTTGTCCTTTAGGGATGCTCTGTTTAAATTTTTGAAGTCAATACAGAGTCTGATCTCCCCTGTCTTTTTCCTAACAAAAACTAAGTTTGACACCCATTCTGAAAATCTAATAGGTACTATAATGCCAGCATCATGCATCTTTTCAATTTCGGCTCTAACTAAAGGTAATAAAAGTGGGTTTATCCTCCTCAGTTTTTGTTTGAAAGGCTTTTGATTTTCCTTCAAAGGAATCTTGTGTTGACTGATGTTGGCATCGCATGATTTTAGGTCTTTGTATCCCCAAGCAAAAACATCTTTAAACTCTTTGAAGAGCTCTATATACTGCGATTTTATGTGAGTTGGGAGAGTGTTGGAAAATTTAATCATATTGGGTTCTGCTAGGCTGCCTATGTTATGTTCTTCTACATCTGTTTCCATAGGCTCCATTCTTGGTTCTTTGGCTACATCGTTAAAATCGAAAAGGTGTTCTAAAGGTGTTAGACCTCTCGGAATTTTATCATTTTTGCATTGTAAGACTTCCAAGTCTTCTTGGTCTGTGTTGTCATTTACCTCTGCTTCAAAAGGATTTTCATAATGATTTATATCAACAGTATATGTCATTTCATCTTTAGGGATTTCTTCAATATATGGACAGTTCTGATTATGGCTAGATTCTGATGTTGGTATGGTGAAATCATTTTCTGACTTTAAAAAATCATCTATGTGTTTGTCAGAATCAAACAATTTCCAGTGATCTTCATTATCAGGTACGGCTGGTCTGTGTTTTACTTTTATACTGAATTTTTGATTTATTTCAGGTGTCTGACAATTGCTAGCATTGAAAGCGAGTTCATTTTCTAGATGATTCAATTCTCTTGGAATGAAAATAATTTCATATTTTTCAAAGGTTTTCAACAGATCAAGGGCAGCGTTTTGATATTCCCTAAGTCTAGGATTTTTAGCTGAGTATTCTCCTTTGATTTGTTTTATGATAAGTTTAGAATCTCCTAAGATTGATATCCTCTGGGCTTCTAATTGTTTAAGCAGTTGTAAGCCTAGGAGAAGTGCTTCATACTCAGCAATACTGTTAGTGCATGGGAAATCCAATTTGTATTAAAAACTCTGTTTTGTATTTTGAATTCACACACCTTCTCCTGCACTTGTTTTATTACAAGATCCATCAAAATTTATTTTCCAAAGTATGCCGTCCTTATTTTCGTTTTCTTGTTGCTGTTGATTGTCAATTTTTTGAATTTGATCCAAGGGGAGGTTGGATTGTTGTGGTGAACCGATTGGGTCTATATTTTCTTTATCTTGATGAATAATGTCATCGTCATTATATAAGATAAAGGAATCTAAACTTGATTGAATAGAATAGATTGGAGAATTTTTTGGTCTGTCCATGTTGCTCACCATGTACTTCATATGAGATTCCCTGTATAGTCTCTTGTTTTGGTTAAAAATGGGAATGGTGGCATAAGACATGTCCATTTGAAGGCTTCCGTGAAGTTTGGCTCCCCAAGATCTTGATAAGAGCATGCCATACTTAGGGGCAATGTCAGCTACAACTATATCCATAACTAGACTTTTAGCAGGGATCTGAGCTAAAGTAACACATAAATCTTTGATTAAACCCAAACATTTGGCTCGGCTTGAGTCAAAAGAATACAAATATTTGTATGGTTTAGTAATCTCTAGTCCTAATCTCTCCATTACCACCTTGGGCATCAGATTGTGTGAAGCTCCTGAATCTAACATGGCATTGTGTAAAATTTTCTCATGTATGTTCAAGCTAACATAGAAGGGAGGGACAGCCCCTTCTTGATATTTTCCTTCAACTTCTGGACCAAACAATAGCTCAGGTTTGTCATCTGTCAAGTTTAAAGTATCTGTATCACTTCCCAAGTTCAAAGCTTTAAAAACTTGGTTTTTGTACACTTCTTGGGTTACTAGTTCAACTAGGGGGATGGTGACTTTTATCTTGGAAATCTCTCCCTCAAGGCTGAAAGGGATAATTGATTTATTTGTATTTACATCTGTCTTTTCAATTGAATTCTTTTCAGCAACTTTTATTTGTTGAACTTTATTTGGACTGGTAATTGGGATAGTTTTATTAGGACCACTAGCTGAAGTGCTAGGGGTACTCTGTTCAACATTTGACTGGACACCTTTGTCTTTATTTGAATTTGGTTTTTTAGTCGAAATGTTGGTTTTTTCTGTTGTATTTTTGGACTAATTTTCTACGTTTTTCTTGACATCAGTGCTAGTGTTCTTATCTTTTGATTTATCTATGTTTCCCTTGCTCCTAATATTATACTGTTTGTGTATCTCCATGATTGCATTTTCAAAACCTAATCTATAGTCATCAGAATCTTCATAGGTTTTTGTTTTTTGATCAGAAGAGAAAAAATCTTGTTCTTCCTCAGTGAGGAAAACATCATCCCCACTATCTGATCCAATCAAGTTTACATGGGATTCTTCCAACCTTTCCAACTCTCTATCTTCCTCATATTGATCTACATATTTTTGTTGGAAGGGAGGTCTGATGTTTTGATCATTTTCGTTCTGTTTGTCTTGATTGTTTTCTCTTCTATAATTCTGATTTCTAATTCGAGGAGAAGCTTGGTTTTGATTTGCTTGTGCTTTCTTAATTATAATCATCTCTTTCATCATTTATTCCAACATCCTCTCCATTTTTGAGCTTGAAGTAGAAGGAGTGAACTCTTCTTTGAAAGACACTCTCTTCTCGGTTTTCATTCTTGCTCTCTTATCCATTAAGTTGACTTCCACAGAAAGAGCACCTCTCTGCATATCTTCAAGAGTTGCAAAATCTCTCTCTCTTAGCGAATAGGTCATGTCAGAGTCAAACCCTTTAGGAAACTTGTTTAAAGCTGAGCCTTGTGGAGGTTTTAGTTCTGGGGAAAGTGCATTATACACACTATTAAACCTATTGCAATAAGCTTGGACACTTTCCCCAGGGTTTCTATGGAGGTTCTTGTAATAAAAAGGGACTTGGAGAGGATTCTTCTTCACTTCCCATTTATTTAAGAAAGTTTGATGGAAGCCTGGGAGATCGTTTAAACTATGGGGGGCTAAGCTTTTAAACCATTTTCTTACTTCTCCCCCTAAGCTTTGAGAAAATAATCTAAGCTTGACAGAATCATCATCAATTTCATTTTTGTCAAAGTATTCATTCATCTTATCCACATGTTGTGATGCAGTTGTAGTATTGTTAGCATCATATAATGGAATTTTGGACTGATAGTCCTGTGGAAGGTTGACTAATGGTGCAAGAAGGACTAGAGGAGCATACCATGCTGCCATGATAGGTGGTGGGGGAAGATTTACAACAGGAACATTGGGTTGAGGTGTAGTGGTTTGAACAGTGGATGAAGGGTGAGTAGAAGTGGATGGACCAAGAATATATTGTTGAGCTGATCTTGGATGAGAGACACCTAAGTTGTGAAGGAAATGTAAGTTAGGAGGTGTTGTTTCTCTATTACCAGGATGCTCACTTGCTTTAGGGGATGAAAGTGAAAATTTAGAGTCTAGCTGAGTTATATCATCAAATGACTTATTTCTAAATGGATTTACTAAGTCAGGTTGTGATTTTTGTAGAGCTGTAAGATTTTTGGAAACTGAATTGGCTCTCAAGGGTTATCTGAAAATATTTGATATTTTAATCCTAGGAGACTTCCAAAGGATGCTTTTAGGGTTGTCAAATTCTTCCAGTGGGTTTGGGTCAGGGTAGGCTCTAGTATGAATCTTTCTAGGAGCCACTATGCTATGTTTTTTAGACCTTGTTGAAAAAGAAAATTATTAACCAAATATGACAATCTTTAAGAGGCTAACTGATATTTTCAGAAGAAGGAAAATTCTAACCTTAAAGCCTTCTAGCTAAGTTTGTATGATGTTTTTCAAGACTTGGGGTCTTCCCAGTGGAGTCTTAAGGTCTGTTTTTTAGGATTGTGGAGTCGCCAAGTGGAAAATTTTTAGCTCTTTTGGAGGTAAAAGGTTTTATGGTCCACCACCAAGTTTATTATGAAGCCAAACTAAATTTTTTTGGGTTTTTCTGAGTTAATTTGGTCTTATAGGTCAGGAGAGTGTTCTAAGTCTGACTTAACACTTAGCTAGGGTGTCAAAACGTACAGAGTTTACTCTTATGGCTTGGTAAATGAAATCTTCAAGGTTTGACAAGGCCTTATGAGAATCCTAAGAGTTACTTATTTTGTCACTGATTCAAAAGGTCCTATCATGATTACCATTTCTTGGTATTGCTTGAAGAGGGTTACTTATGATATGCTAGACAGTGAGTGTTTTACTTTGCAGATTTTACTCAATGTCCCACCGTGATCGCCATTATGTTGCAGTCCCGTGTTTTGATAGTTTGGCAAATCAAAAGACAAGGCAACATTAGAACCAATATTTAGAGTTACAGGATCTAGTCCTCCTGCTCTCAGAGAGGGATCTTCCAAATTTTTTTTGCAAAGGTTTATCTTGTGTGCTTAGAGTATTGATTTTAGACTAGTTATTAAGTGCAGGTATTTGTTTGTTTGGTTGGGTTGAATTGAGACAACAGAACATAAAGGTCTAGGAAAGATACATAGGATAGTAAAATATCTGTTTCATTGGGAAATGGAGTCAAAAAGAGGTCATAACATACTTATCAAAGGATATGGGATATCAAAGGGCAAATCTAACTTGGCCATAGGATCCTTTTGTTTTTGGAATGGAATGAACATTAATGATTTTGGAAAGAGAGTTTTAATTCTCAACAAAGGGAATTTGAAAGCATAATTTGAAACAATAAAGAGTTCTTTGATGGACAGGGCTAACCATAAATTCTACAAATCACACCTTTAAGAAAACAATGATTTCAAAACAACTTTCAAAGTAAAATCTAAGATTCGGGGAACACCCTATTTTCTCAAAGATTTTATTCTAAAGGACTTTAGAAAACATATAAGATTTAATGATAATCACAATCATAGAAGAGGGAACACCTAATACATCTATGATCATAATTATAACGACCTTTAAGCCAACTGTTTAAGTGAGGACAAAGGGCAAGATCAAAACAGACCTCTCTAGTTCACTATAAGAAAAGAAATTCAAAGGGAGACTTCAATAACAGTTTTTAAGTGGCAACAGACAAGCAGGGAGAAACATAAATCATGATGAAACCAACTGTTCAAACCACTAAGGAAATAAACAGGCATGAATACTAAAGATAAATTTTAAAGCCTCTAAAATACTTCAACAGAAGAAAACATAAAAGAGTGAAGGATGAACAGGTCTAAGGTGCTTCTAGGAGTCATTTCTTAGCCTATTATTTTCTATCCTACTGTAGTGAGAAATTATGGAACATAATGAAAACAGGGAAAAACATGAAACAGTTCAGAATACTTCACCAACATCCAAGCTCATGAATCCAGTGATAGAGCCTTCTCAGGAACAAACATGCAACAACATCATCAAGACCTCCAAGACTTCAATTTGTTCTTCAACTTCAAAGGACTATGTATTGATTTCATAGAGTTTCAATATTACAGCTTGTGATCAACAACAACCAACAACCTAAAACCAATCACTCATCTTCTGAAGAAGTATATATAGAAGAATGAGGAGGTGAGATCTGATAAAAGATCTCAATTACAATTAATACAAAGTTAATGTCTTCTTGGCCCTTGGGGGGCTCAAAGAATAAACTGTACAGGTGTTTACTATATTAATTGATTTACACTTACAAATTAAGCTTGATGGGAGCTTTGTTGACCTTTGAGGCTCTATGTGATTTTTAGAGTAACTTTGTAGATATTTATGCATTGATTTCCTTACAAAAGTAACTCCCTGGATGCACTGAGGCAAAATAGGATCTTCTTCAATAACTTTAGCCCCTGATTGAGTACTTTGAGGAACAGGTGGCACTATGGTAGCTGAGGAATCAATTTTCCCCAGATTATGGCGGTGGAGGCATTCCTGCTTGATAGAACACTTTAGGGTTTCTGTAAACTCTGTTTTATATCGGGGATTAGGCTTTTGATAATCATCTTAGCCGTAATTCCCGTGAAAACTATCTCTAATCCTTTGTTCTGATACATTTTGGTCTTTTTCACTGATACTCTTTGACTGTGCCCCGTTCATGGTGTTTTTTTGGTGTACAGGGTCACGCAGGGTCATCTGGCATCAGTGCTGGAATAAACATTGATGAAAACATGAAATTAGGTCCCTGTGAATGATTTTCCCCCAGTGAATCGAAAGTGGGAGGATCGTCACCCTTTGCTTTTGTAATTTATTCATCATGGCGGAAAACATGAAACCCTGCAAAATACAAACAAGAATTATAAAATCCTGCATATATAGGTTTAACTGCATCAATGGGCATGCGAGGAGATCGGAGCCATTGGATGGCATCATCCAACGGTTAGGATTGATCGAGAGCGATCATAAAATGGGTGGAAGAAAAATTAAATCCGAGCCGTCGATCGTGTAGAGGTCGACAGTCGAGATTGAACGAGGCGGTCAGAGGAGAAGGATGAATCTGAGTTGTCGATTGCGCAGAGATCGACAGTCGGGATTGAGCAATGGAAATTCAAACGGAGAGATCGGGCGATGAAATGTGGGCCGTCGATCTGCAGAGCAGATCGACGGTGGAGATTGAATCGCCGTTATACGATGGCCCAACTATTGCGCGCGCACCTTTGTTAACCATCGAGCAACTTTGGCGAGCAATCACCGTTGGATCAGTGGGCCCAGATCGGATGGTCCACAGTGATATCGTTGGGCGTACCAATCCGAACATTAACGTGCGATGGACGACAGATGGATGGTGGTTTTCAAATAGTACAAGGGACACGTGTTGAACGGTGTATGGAATCGCTGGCCATTGGGAGAAAATAGCTTTTGCCCGAAGGCGGTGTGATGAATATCGCGCGGTATTTGGAGTGGAGGATAGCTGTCGGGGACCACCGGGAGACATACTCCGCACCGTCCGATCTGTGGATTTAGATCGACGGTGCAGAACAATCCAAAACTCGTGCCGATAGATAATTTAATAAAAATGATAAAATGACGGATTTTATGAATAGCAAAGGTTTTCAAAAGTTTTTTGGGCAGAGAAATATTTAAAATACGGATAAGCGCCTAACTGCTGAGTGCACGGTTCTGGCGCCAGGACTTATGGATGAGAAGGGTTAGCAACCTAGCCTAAGGGGGCTTAAGTCCAGGTACATAGAAAATATGTATTTTTTATGGTTTCTCAAGGATTTTTTGAAGGTTTTAAGGGTTCCGATAAGGTCAAGAAAGGGTCTTAAAACCTTATCATGGGTTTTTTATGAAGTGTAAAGGGGAGAAACATGAAAGTGGGAGACTTCATGGGGGAAGAGGAGAGGAAAAGGAATTTAGTTTTGGAATAAAAGGAAGGGGAAAATGTATTTGCAGCAGTATTTGGCCTTGGAAATCAATAAGATTTCAGAGTCTTTTGGGATGTAGACAAAGTATAGGATCTGGACAGAGGTAGGAGGCCTTCAAGAGTCTTCAAGAGTCAACAATTTTTAGTAATAGAATTTGTTCCTTGACGCAAATAGTACTTATGCCATATTTTTCTATAACAAATATGTGGTGGCTTCATGATAATGTTTGAGTTTAGGTGTTTTCCTAAGAAGGCAACACTCACTTGTGTGAAAAGTACTGTGATAGCTGTATTCTATAGCTGTATTCTCGGAAGCGAGAAATGAGATGAAAGTCGCAGGAAACAAATAGAAGGATATTATAGTGAGATCTAATGTGAGATTTGTGTCTCTTCATTTTGTTGGATAATATAAAAGGAAGGAATAGTTGTTCGTGGAGCACGTAGCCCAAACCGAGTGAACCACATATATACGTGTCTCTACGATTTTATGTGTTTACGACCTGTGTATATCTTTACGCATATTTATGTGTTTCGTGCTCTACATAATATATAATTTTCTATCAAAGTCGGTATTAGAGCGAGAAATACGTTTGGTGATAAACTCAGTAGAAGAAAGGTTCCTAGTTCGAGTGGGAGAAATAGCGAGAAGATGGTAGAGTTTAAGGGTCGAAAAATTTAATGACCATTTCCATGGAAAGATACGGATGGAAGGTGTCATCGTCTCGAAAGATATTTATCTACCATTGAAGCAGAGTTGACAACTACCTGTTGAGGATACGAATGGAATTCTCAATAAAGGCACTCGAAGCATGTATGGTTGTGCCTCACTAACATCGGTAACCCGTTTCAATATATCAAAGCGAGAACAACAACATGAAGGGTTTGATTAAAGCATTGGTGAAACTATGTGAAAAACCATCGACCTCAAACAAAAGGTATTTCTTGTAAACATTTATTTAATATGAAGATGTTGGAAGGTGGATGCATTTATGAGACCATTTAAATGATTTTAATACGATTTTCGATCGGTTAAGTTACGCAGGAGTAAACTTTGATGATGAAGTTAAGAGCTCTATTATTTTTAGTGCTCATTGCTAGAAAGTTGGAATGGTTTAGTTGTGTGCATTAGTAACTTTTGTCTCTAGATCTAATACTGTTAAGTTTAATAGATGTTGTCTAGTTGCTATCCTTAGCGATGAGATATGATGGAAAAGCTGCGGTGAGACATGAGTAATACTTTGAGTGCGAAGTCTGGGAAAGAAAAAAATGGAAGGAGAGAGAGCTAGGATATCGCGATGAAATCAAGGAAAGGCATATCAAGTCGATTGAGGATAGTGTCTTTGAAAATCACGAAATAAAGGACACCTTTGTGAATCTCGGAAGGAGAAAAGAGACGCACAGCAACAATCATGAAGAAAATGTGATTGGTGATGTGTTACAAGATGCCTTGATTCTTTCTTTGAAAAATATTTCTTGATTAAGTGGGTAGTAGATTCGAGCCCTCATTCCATGCCACACTCGATAGAAATATTTTCATGACTATGTTCAAGGAAATTTTGGACAAGTCTGTTTTGGGTGATGATGAAAACCTATAAAATTGTTGGAATAGGTAAAGTTCTTGTAAAACAACAGAATGGAAACCAATGGATATTAAAGGAGGTAGAGCACTGTTCCGGATCCGAGAGAAAAATATGATTTCAACGGAGACGATTAGACGGTTAAGGTTGTGTGAAAACATTCATAGATAAAACTTGGAAAGGTCACAAAGATCTAGTAATAGCAAAGAAAAAAGGTTAAATGACAGTGTATTTATGCAATGATATTTCTAACTGCTATTAATGCTGACTTCCAAAGAGTAAATCGACATTATGGCATCATGGCTCGAACACATGAGTGAGAAGGAGGATGAAGATTATTCACTCAAAAATTTGTTTCAGTTTGAAGAATGTTGATTTGGATTTATGTGAGTGCATTTATTGAAAAGCAGAAGCAGTCCCGATTTCTTAGGTTAGGAAAGAAAAAGAAGAAGCGAAAAAGTTAGACTTGTGCATACGGATGTATGGGGACCTGCTGGGTAACATCTCTCGGTGGCTCTCATTATTATGTTGCTTTTATTGATGATGAAACTAGAAAAAACTTGGTTATTGTGTTCATAATAAACCCGATAGTATTTGATGCTTTCAAGAAATGGAAATATTTGACTCAAGATTGAAATGGGAAAAGTTGAAGTGTGCTCGGATCAAGCAATGGAGGTGAATATTGCGGCAAAAGAGTTTGATAGGTACTATTCGAAAGCATAAATTCACGAGACGATTCCAGAAAACCACGAAAAATGGTGTGTCATAAAGGATGAACAGAACAATCATCGAGCGTACAGGTGCATGAGATTGCATCGAGTTTAGCCTCAATTTTGAGCGATATGTTGTAGATACTGCTTGTTTATCTAATAAATGAGGGCCTTCAAGTTCCTTGGATGGTGGTATTCAGAGGAAGTATGGATAGGTAAAAAAAGGTAAACTACTATTTTTAAATCCTTTTGGTTGTGAGGCCTTTGTCCATATTAATAAAGAAAATAGAGAACAAGCTTGAGGCAAAATCAAAAATGTGCCTTTATTGGATATGGTGTTAATGATTTTTGTTTATTTACTTATATGATTATTAAAATCACAAAATCATTAGAGACGAAAGATGTAATATTAGGTGAAAAATTTCTTGTATAAGAATCGGTTTGCGAGGAAAAGTAAATAGGAAAAAGAGAATGACACGAGTTCTTGATGAGATCCACAGAAAAAAGTAAAGGTGCTGAAAAATAATAATAATCAGCAGCCACAACAACGCCAACCACCACAACGACAATGGGCACCTCAAACACAGAAAGGTGATGTTAGAAGATCTACCGGATAAGTAGACCCACAGGCGATCTCTCCTTCATTACATTATTTATTGTTGGTGATTCTAAATGAACACAGATTTTATGAAGAAGCAATGCGAGTTGAAACCAGAAAAGTGGGAGGGCTAGCCATGAAAGAAGATATGGACTCACTAATGCATAACTAGGACTTGGGATTTTAGTCGGGTTTCACAGCCAGGTAAAAGCATGCTGAGAATAGATGGGTTTCTGAGTGAAGGAAGAAGATGGAGAAAAACAAAGATACAAAGAAAAGCTAGACTTTTGGTGAAAAGGGGTTTACAGAAAAGGTATTGATTTTGATGAAATTTTGCTATCTCCATTGTTAAGATGACTTCAATCAAAAACTATTTTAAGTCTTTAGCAGCATTGAAAGATTTACATATTAAAGCGATTTAGATGTAAAAACAACATTTCTCCATGGAGATTTGGAGGAAGAGATCTATATGGAGCAACTGAGAAAGGATATGAGGTCAAAGGAAAAAGAAAAAATTAGTGTGCGGGATAAAGAAGAGCTTGTAGCTAGCCAGGAAAATGGCTCCAAAGCGATCATTATCTAAAATTTGACAAGTTTATATGGAATAAGGTTATACTAGATGTCACTCTACATCATTATGTTTATATGAAAAAGAAAAATGATGTTTGTATTATATTGCTGTTGTATATAGATGACATGCTTGTTGTAGAGGGTCCCCAACATGCAGGAAATAAATGTGCTCAAAGAAAAGTGGCAAATTCATTTTGCAATGAAGGATTTGGGACATATAGAAACAAATCCCTTAAAGTATGAAATAACTAGAATGGAGCAGAAAAATGATATACTTGTCTACGAATGAGTACATACAAAAGGTGTTGAAAAAGATTTAATATATGGAGATAACCAGTTCAGTACCCTTTTGCTACTAGCCATTTCAAACTTTAGTAAGAGATGTGCAGAAAGATCCAAGAAGAAATGGACTATATGTCTAAATTTCATATGCATCAACAGTTGGAAGCAATATTTGCGATATTACTACACAGAGGCACTGATATTGCACATGCAGTGAGGAGTTATAGCGGTACATGAACAATCCAGGAAAAGTAACATTAGATGGAAAGTGAAATGGATTCTTAGATATTTGAAGTACCACAAATCAAGCGTTATGCTTTGGTGGTTCAAACATTGCTCTACGGGGATATGTTAATGCGGATATGGCGGGTGATAGAGATAACGGGAGAGAGCACTACGGGATATGTATTCTACGGTGGAGGTGGAACGATTTGTTAGCTAGGTTTCAAATATCAAAATGTTGTTGCACTTTCAAAAAACGGATACGGTATGTTCTGCTACGAGCTAGTAAAGAAAGTATTTGGTTACAAAGGTTTATGGATGAATTAGGTAGAAGCATGATATGGGCACGTTATATGGTGATATGAAAGTGTCATTCATCTTGCAAAGTGTTACACAACATTTTGTAACTATCCTACCAATTCCCATCTCGCCCATTGGAGGGTCATTTCTATGATCAATAAGCAATCTCATGCATTGAAAAATACCATCATTGCATCCCTTGCCTTGAGGACAACATTCCTTCTATTGACCAATCCTGAGCGAGCACTAAACATTAGAGATTTTGGGTCTAAAATGAGGCACTCTAAAGAAATAATAAAATAATAAGCTAAACCAATAAAATAATATTTATGAATTTTCAATTCCGCACCACAATCATGTAACCATAGTTAAATTCAATTCAAAAGTTGTACCAAAGTATAATTAATAAAAATGCATATTGATGTGACTATAAATAAGAATAAGTTCTTCAAGAAAAAGTCATTATCATTGAACAACTAATGCTTTTTTCCTTTGTGCTTAAATAGCTTAAAATAAAATATAAATATAAATCTATAAATTCTTAATTATATTATATGCTATTAATTAAAATTTTATATTATTTTAATTGTATAATACATATAATTAATATATTATATAAAAAAAATATAATATAATATAATATAATAAATGTATAGGGATATGCATTGTTTCTTTCAAGAAAATATGACAACAATAATATTTTTTATTAAAAAAATGTGAAATGATATTTATTATGAGTACTTTACTTTGACTTTAAAAGTGTAGAGCACTACCATGGTTACTGTAGTTTTTATCCACCATTGAGAATGTGAAAAGTAAGTAATTTTTAACTCGGGAAAATTCCACCTCAACGATTGGGGATGATGTCATCCCCTAAAATGTAATTGGTTCTCATAAAGTGAATTTTGATTGTACATTTTCTTAGGAGGCTCATTTAGACCTCAGAATTCCCACTAACGAACACATGTTTTCTTTCCTTGGACAGTAGCCATTTACACTCTGCAGCAGTGAAGATGCTCGAGCAGTGCCGGTTGATTGCTGCAGTCCCTAGTTAACCACACACTTTCACAAGCTATTTATAAATTTTTTAAGAAATAGAGGGCAAAGGTTCTATTCCAACCACCTCGAGGATGAGTGATTGGGAGGTGGTTGATTTGAAACAACCACGGACTCCCCTCCTTTAGTTAGTAGTTTTCCACCTCCCTTGGAACTCTCTAAGGATAGGACCCTCTTCACCTTTGTAGGGATCCCCACAACCTCCTCCTATCCTCTATAAATATAGCCATATTCCATTGATGTGCTAGTTGAACAGAATAGTTGAAAAAGTTAGCATGAGAAGAAGCAATCATAGCTTCGGGAGAATGGTGCTGAGTGTGATTGTTTGTGTGTTGAGAACATAGTGAGATCTTGGACCTTTGTTCATGAGGGTGTGGAAAGAAACATGCTTGGATGTAGACTGCTTGAAGGAGAGCCTCAACATCAAGGCTTGGTTGTAAACTCCCCTTGTCTTTATCATAATAAAATACATGCGTGTTTATCTTCCACTCTTGTTTACATTTGTAATGAGATTTCTAGCATTCCTTGATTAGTTAGATAGGTTGTAATCGTTTGTATGTTTTTTGTGGTTTTATGCTTGTACGTGGTGTCTTGATTGTCTAGTATGATAACAGAACGTTGGTAGCGATGTGTATCAAGCTTGAGAAGAGCGATGAGATCGAAAGCTTGACGGAAGACAACAACATAGCATCGAGACAAGGTAGTTCATCTTCATTGCTCGAATTTCATTTACAATCTAGGAAGGTTGATGTTAGTATGTTCCGTAGTTGCTAGACCCACCCTAGGGCTAGAGGGTTCACCTACGTAGTATGGGGATTTCACTGGACAAAAATTGGCGACTCCTTTGGGGATTTTCCCTTTGAGGTTTGTCACCTTTGAGGTCTTATTCATTCGACGTATTTGGTTGAATGACCATTTCCCTGTTTTTCATATGTTTTTTCATCAATTACGATCTTTTAGTTTTTAGCTAGTGGTGAGTACTGGTCTTGGTTGGGAGAAATTCTTTGTTTTTTCTTATTAGGGCATTCGCGCTTTTATTTTTACGATGAGCGTTGATTGGTGCTAGTTGTCAGATTCAGCAACCACGCTAATTATGGCCATTGCACTAGTTTTTAGTGAGCAAGTCATGCTGATTGGCACTAGTTTCACCAAAAAAGTCATGTCAATTTCGAGTGTGTTAAAAAATTGAGGTTTTTCTAATTCACTCCACTCGGTCTCTTTCCCTTACGGTATTTTTCTATATATGATTTGTATGTTCTCCCCTTCACTCAAGTGGGTTTGATTGGCTTTTTGGTTTTGTTTTTTGGTTGTTTTCTGTTTGGATGTGCATCTTTACATCCTAGTTTTTTCTAAGATTTGTGCATCAGTGCCTTGTTGCACGCTTCGCGAGGGACATCACCCTACTTGATTGAGTCAATCTCCTTTCTTGGTAAGCCATCTCTAGTTGATTGCCTTTGACTTTTTTGGTTGATTGAGTGTTCAAGTTTCAAGATGTCTTTTCAGAGTTCATTTGGTGCGCTTGTTACACTTATGAGCATGATTACATTGCTCATTGTTCAATGTGAAAAAGTCTTCTTTCTGTAGTTGCTTGATGTAAAAGGGAATGAATACTTGTTACGAGCTCGTGCTTTTAGAATTCTTTTTGTGCTTGTCCTTATATGTCTTGTAGCATTTTGAGAAATTTCATTACGAATTTTTTAAAAAGAAACGATTGCATTCTTAGTGTCGGTTTGCATCCATTTTCATTCATCCTTTCATTAAGGAAATTTGCGTTCATTGTTTTTACGTCTAGAGTTTTCTTTTAGTTAAAATGCTTTAGATCATTGCATTGAAAAAGTATTTTTTTAAGATTTATCATTGAACTTAGATTACGTTGTTTAATGATTGAAAGCTAAATATCGCATTGAGTGCATTATCTTTCATTAAAAGCATGTGATTAAGTAGATTCTCATCTCATCAAAAAATGCATTGATTGCATTCTTATTCTTTCAAACATAAAGGAAAAATTTGCATGAGATTATAATTGCATGGTTTTTCAAAAAGAGGATTTTGCATAGCATTACATTACATGTCGCATCGTTGAATGTTTTAGATTACTTTTGAATAGTGAAAAGTCGTATAGTTTGGAAAAAAATTTGTTTCGAGTATTCTTGTTTGTTGAATCATTGTTTTGAGACTCTTCCCTTAACTAGATGGCATTCATCGAATTGAAATATTTCTTTCCTCATATAAGTGCATATAGGGAAGTTGTCGATGACATTTCGATAGGACGCTTGAAGCGAGACATAATTCAAGATCAACTAAAAAATCAATTCAATTAACCTAAGGAAACATTGAAACCTAACGAAACATTTCTAGCGATCTAGGTTGGAGACGTGTTTCTACGTCTTAAACCTAGTGGTTGTCATTCTCCATCGACTGACGGAACGACACTAGTATGGACTTGTGTCATCGTCACCATCGCGTATACAAGAGAGCCTCCCGAGTTGCGATCTGTTATCCATAGAAACCAGTGCTGCCCGCCCTTGTAATGCGTGATACACGAAAACAACGATTAGGGGAGACTACTGCTTGCGTATGGAAAGTCCTTGGTCATTTCTCTTTCATTTGATCACCAATGTGTATATGGAAATTCACGGAAAGCTTGGTACACCCTCTTTCTTAAATTACACGAGTAGTCATTTTGGTCTTTTCGCGACTCTCTAAAGTGAAAAAGATCATCGAGCGCTTGTCACTTTCATGCTACGTTTCAAACTTTGAAAAGTGATAGAGTCACCTTGTACCTGTTTCTCGACTCTTAAAATATGAAATGATAGAGTTTTGTTTCAATGTCTTAAAATATCTACTCAGTGAAATATTCTATGGTTAAAGTTATATTCCTTAGTGTTTTTTTACGGTTGTTTCGAATGGCAACTTTTTTGAGTTTTTCCAACCAAAGAATCCCTCAAGGGAATCTTGGTCCATCCTACTTTTGGAAATGTTGGTGCTCCTTATATGTAACATTGTGTCCTTGCAGGATAAGCTGTTGGGTTTCCTATTTGGTTACTCTCGACTACGTGGTCTTGATTGTTCATCTGCTAGTAAAACCATCCCCCTCCACACAGAACAACATCATGTTGATTCTAGGGTGGACCTCTCACTTTACCTGGTCTATTTCTTCGTCCTCCTCTTCTACTTTGCACGAGTGACGGTCTGGATTCTAGTAACGAGGTAGCTAAGAAAGAAGCGGCGAAAGAAGAAGAAGTTAGCTAAAAGAAGGCTAACTTTACGCTGGCTATCATGTCTCGAAACCGCTCGATTGATAAACCATCCGACCTCCACAAAATTCAAACTCCCTTGCATGTTGTGTAAAGGTGACCATCTTCTTCGAGATTGCCTTGGCATTCCCAAGGTGCTGAAGTATGGTCCAACGATCGTCTGTCGTTGTCTTTGGCTTCTGAAGTCATGTTGGTGACTACATCTTTGACTACATGAGAAGACTCATAGAGAAACGGTAAGATTACCAATCACATGTAAGTTGTGTGAAAAGCATCATCCCATTCACCTTTGGTGCGTACATGGATGAAGCCACGATAGTGTTGGACTCTATTGTCTTTGCTTGACTTGCAGGGTATCAGTTTACATGACTTTCTTTGGGTCCTGCGCTAGTTGATTCCACGATCAGTCAGAGGTCATCCTTGGTCGATCCGACTCCCAGAAAATTCAAATTCAGGAATACCATTTCTCGAGTCCAACTATTGGACGTGGAATCGTTTGAAACTTAGATCCACACCTATGGTTCATCGGGTATTTTCCATCGAGGTGGATCTCATCAAACTCTCACATCCTTCTTGTTTCTTGATTCCATCGGACTTGGAGAAATGTCCTCTACATCCTGTGACTCAGAAAGTTTCTCTTCTGCTCCCATGTCGAGGTCCGAGAGGATGCTCCTCTTGCTCTTGTAACACTGGGGGAAAGACCATCTCATTTCTATGGTACCTCCAATTAGTTTCGGTCGCTTCCTTGGGTTGGAGTCAATTTTGGGGATACATGCCTTCCTTCTTATGTGCCTTTTGAAAATCACGGTACGGTGCCTCCCATCTGGTCGTACGACACCATTATAGATGAAGGCACGTACTGTTAGTATTATTTCTTCTACTACTTGGAAAGCTTTTGGTTCTCCACGCAACGTACTTGTCACGCGGGAAATTTGACAGCTTTCTGACGGAGGAACGGTCATCGATTAGGGATCCTTCAAAGTTTCCTATTACTTTGGGAGGCAAAAATTGTCTATATATATGTGATGGTTGTCCAAGGCCCATTGGGTTTCAATTTACTCTTAGGATACAACTATTCTTATGTCATGAGAGCGGTTGTCTCTTCCCTCTTTCGTGTGATCGTTTTCCACACAAAGGTCGATCGTGCGACCATTGATCGATTTTCATTATTTGGTCACGACGTGACACTCGTCCACCATCATCCCTTAGGGTATTTCTCACATGATTGTATCTTTCCCGCCGCGGAGTTTGATTATGTGTCCACATGCCCCATGCCCGCATTCCATGATAGTGTTGTTGTGCATTATGTGCTAGGGGCATTGGGTCTTTGATTTCAGAGATGTTGTTCTCCCATTCGGTGTGGAACTCTTGAAGCCATGACTTCTTGTTCATCATGATGAAAGGTCCTCGAGCATAGTTCATTTTTCTTGTGTCAAAGCTCCTTAAAAAATGAAACAAGGTCTTCGGAGCATAGTTCATTTTTCTTGTGTCATGCTCCCTTAAAAAAATGAAAACAAAGGTTATCGGAGAATAGTTCGTTTTACTTGTGTCAAGCTCATAAAAAAATCAAACAAGCTCGTCGAGGATAGTTCAGTCTTATATTTAAACCTCGTTAAAAAATGAATTAGGTCTTGAGGATAGTTATTTTAATGTATCAACCTCATTAAAACAATGAAACACGTTCTTTGTTCAATTCGAGTCTTTGATAAGATCTCGTAAAAACAAAGTCGAGTCTTTCTCTTAATCTCGTAATTTGAACATTCACTCCATCTACCTTTCATATGGACTAAAGCTTGGGGGAATGTACACTCAAATTGAGTCACCATCGTCGGGGGCATGCTTACTTTTTCAAGCATAGTTTGTTTTCCGTTTCAAGCTTGTGTAAAAATGAAAACCGATTTTCAAGCGTAGTTTATCTTTGTTTCAAGCTTGTGACGAAAACCAACTTCAAGTTGGTTTCAAGCATAATTTATCTTTGTTTCAAGCTTGTGTAAAAATGAAACCAACTTCAGCGATTTTCACGATTTCAAGCTTGTGTAAAAATGAAACCATTCCCATTTTACCTCTTGTGATTGACATTTTATCGGCTTTGTTTTTGCCGGATCGAGCCTTGGTTTTCTTACTCCATCGTCATTATACCTTTGCTTGATCATCGCCTTCACTTGATTGTTTTACCCATTCCTAAGGAACCATTGCAATGAGTGGTCTTGTTAGCTGACCTCTAACCTTTACTTGTATGAGCGGTTCCACCATTACCAGAACATGTTGCTACCCCTTTATACCACTCGTTCCTCAAGAGGAGTCAACTTTCTGACTCTCTTTCTAACTCTCAAAATTGAAAATATTGTCGGGACTCTTGTTGTTTTGAATTCGTTAAATGGCTATGAAATGATATCTACCCGTATAAGTTTACCCCCTTTTCATGGCTGGGATAGATTATTTACAAAAAAGGAATACCTTAGCCTATCGTGAATAAGAGGTTCTTTCGGATATTGTTTTCTACCTTTTCGGATGCTGAGGGACTATTTACGAAAAAGGGACTGCTGAGAGTTTTCTTTTCTACCTCTTTTCAAACTCTCTAATCATGAAAATATGTAAGCTCTCCCTTTGTGAGACTCATTAAACCACGATGACATTGGAAATCGTCACCATGAAGTTATTAGAGTTCCTCCTTCCTAGGGGCTACGTAAAATGTACTAGGTTGGATTTGTCCAGAAGGACAAACTTATATGACAAGCATATGGTATCCTCTTCAAGCTATGTGTAAAAATAAAGAGGTTCTTGCGAGAAATGGTGGGGGAAAATGGAATTTATTCATCGGTTGTGTCGTTGAAGTATGTCACTCTTGAACATGACACTTGTTTGCGTAGTTCATATCGGGTTGGGATATCTTCACTCTGTCACTTTTCCTCCATGGGTTTGGGAAATTTGTTTACCTCTCATTTCGAGTTACAAATCTTGTCAACATGACCTACGATCCTATTTGAGTCAAATGTTTGCCAAATTCCGAGTTATGTCTACCAATATGTTCGAAGAAAATTCTATAGTACGGTCTGTACATTCCTTGATCCTCTTGTTTGAGTCTTGATTCACACTCATATTACCTTCTCTGTTTCGGTGTTGATGATGTGGGATTCATTATGACCCTCCTTCGACAGATCGACTACAGTCGACTTAAGCTCATTATCACGGGAAGATTGATCTAGAGACTCCTTTTTGGTACCTTAGAGCTTGCATGCCCTAATGGCAAGTTCTTAGCATTCAACGACGAGGTTCACATCATTGACCTTTAATCGGGTGATTTCACGGGTGTTTGACTTCAACTCACTTGTTCACATTCTGTGGATTCTACTAGTTATACCCTTGAGATCCATTATCATTGTAGTGGTTTCTCTCGCACTTTTTAACAGTTCACATCATTGACGGTAATTAAGTGATTTTTATAGCATGTTCGACTTCAACACATCTATTCACATGTTGGAATTTGTACTTTGATCGGGTGGTGTTGGACCGCAGAGACCACAGGCTTCGATCACAAAATTCCATGTTGTGAGAGTGATGAGTCATTCATGATTATATACATGATTCTTTAGAGCGGATGGTTGCGACCATACGGTGGGTTCTCTTGTTTTGATCCTCTCTATATGGATGGCTACACCCATACAGTGGAAATATTTCATATTATCCCTTTATTCGGATGGTGACGTCCATGTCGAGGATCCATCAACATGATCCTCTTCTTGATGGATAGTTGCACCTATACCATGGATTCATGTATTTTCAATAGAAAATTTCAGTTATATATATGTATCTATGATTGATTTGCGGTTCTCCCAACGGTACGTACTGGTTCCTTTCACATACTTGTAAAGCATTTCACGCCTCACTCATGTTTGGACTTCATACTTTAGAGGGCATCACGTAACATGGAATTTTTCTATCCCTACAATTCCCATCTCACCCATTGGAGGGTCATTTCTCGTGATCAATAAGCGTTTCATGCCTTGAAAATACCATCATTGCACCCCTTTCCATGAGGACAACATTCCTTATGTTGACCATTTCTGACGTGGACCACTAAAAACACCTATTTTTGCCTTGGCAGCGAGTAGCTCGATACACTCCCGCACTGAGCTGGAAAATTAACACTAAGCCCATGCCGATTAGCATTTCTTGTCCCGTTAAGCACCGCGCTCAAGATATTTATGGAATTTTTTTAAAAATGAAAGTGGAGGTTCTATTCCAACCACCTCGAGGATGAGTCATTGGGAGTGGTTAAACTGAAACAACCACGGACTCCCTCCTTTAGTTAGTAGTTTCCACCTCCCTTAGAACTCTCCTAAAGGATAGGACCCTCTCCCACCTTTGTAGGGATCCCAACCTCATCCTCTCCTCTATAAATATAGTCATCTTCCATTGATGTGCTAGTTGAATGATAGTTGAAAAAAAAGTTACCATAGAAAATAACCATTCATAGCTTTGGGAGAATAGTGCGAGTGTGATTATTTGTGTGTGTTGAGCACATAGTGAGATCTTGGACCTTTGTTCATAAGGTGCGTAACATGCTTGGATACTGAACCCTGTGAAAGGAGAGCCTCAACATCAAGGCTTGGTTGTAAGCTCCCCTTTTCTTTATCATAATAAAATGCGTCGATGTTTATCTTCCACTCTTTGTTTACATTTATAATGAGATTTCTAGCATTCTTGGTCGGTTAGATAGGTTGTAATTGTTTTATGTTTGTCATGGTTTTATGCTTGTCGTGGTGTCTTGGTATGCATGTACAAGTAACCAAACGTTGGTGGCAGTGTGTCTCAAGCTTGAGAAGAGACAGGATCAAGTAAAGCTTTGATAGAAGACTGAAAACATAGCATTAGGACAAGGTAGTTCATCTTCCTTGCTCACAATTTCATATACCATCTAGGAAGGTAGAAGTTATTATGTTCCCATAGGCTACTGAGACCCACCCTAGGGCTAGAGGGATCACCTTTGTACGGGAAGGGTATTTACCTAGACAACACAAAGAACTCAGCATTTCATTCCCTGAAAGACTAAACACATACATCTCAAGTACCATTTCATACGGTCGATGATAGAAGATGGACGATTGAATGGAAAAGATACACACTAGCCAAAATCCTACGAGATATGCTAACAAAAAGTTGTAACAGGGAGAGGCGAGAATATGCTCAATCTCAGTTGGTCTTCAAGGATGACGATGAAGATGAGAAATATCCAGGTCCAAAAGATTCATTGTCCAACAAATGAAGCAACGGTGGACTTGCTACAATCGGGTCTCAAGTGGAAAGATTGTTGGATGTGGAGCACGATTATCTTGTTTATTTTGTATCACAGCATTGGACCACAGCAACTTAATGAGATGCATCGTCACCATAATTATATCTTTATTTACTCGGTCTAGGGGTGGTAGTTGTGACTTTATGGATCCCAAGCGAGGAGTTTTCGAGGCGACTCACGAAGCTAAAAAGCAGATGTAAAATTGCCTTGTAAAATTATAGTAATTTCTAGTCAATCTGGTTCATTCATTAGTGAGATGATCCGAGCGGTAGAAGTTATGTTTAGTTTAGGGTTTTTTCCTAGAAGGAAACCCTACGCTGTGTAGAGGCATTGTATGTGTGGTTGTGTATTCTATGTGTATTCTCGAGCAAGAAACAAATAGGGATACTGTTATTAAATTGGACAACTAGGTCCAAACTCCATGTTGTAATATCAGATGAGGATACCAATATTTTTATTGGGTTCCTCTTTCGGAAGGTGTAAGATCGATATGAAATTGATCTTAATCCGATGAAGCGGAACATTTATTTTGAATTTATTATTATAATAAATTATATGATACGGAGTCGGCCTTAAGGTTTTACACGACGGATGTATGTCACACCTCAATGATGGATATACATACGATCCAACATTGGAGAGCATTTCACTCACTCATCACATCTCTTCTCCACTTACGATTTAGGGCGAGCTCCTGGAGACAATTTCTATACACACGTGGGAAGAAGGACGAATTGCTGCGGCAGGAAGAAGAACGAATTTACTCTGCAGACTAGGTTTTCACGCAAGTTTGACGACGTTGGATTTAGTCAACGTATGGTCCAAAGAGGCTGAAAATTGGTGGAGACTTCGATTTTGGAGTGCCGTACACATTGACACAAGGACCGAGGTCAAAAGGTTGACCGAAGTTGGAGTTGCGTTGACTTTATTGCTGCGCCTGCATTGACTTTTACGGGATTGCGTTGACTTTTATAGGGTTGACTTTGAGTTGATTGGGTGATTTTTGAGGATTTGTTGTGACACAGTGCAGGTTGGCTGACCAAGAAGACTTTGCTGGTTGAAGCATCCTGCTTGTCATGACCATGTAACGCACCAACACATTCTCCTATTTACGGATTGTCTTCTATAGATCTACTGGTATGTTCTATCATCATTTTACTTAACTATTTGTGTGTGATTGCTGTAATAAAAGTAAAGAGTTGCATCAAGCATAGAACATCTAGAAAATTTACATGGTATCAAAGATGAGGTGAAGACAAGCCCTAACTTATAGCAATCACCAACTAAGAAAAAATGGGTTCACAAGTTATGGTTTCAAAGGAGGATGACAATTTCGGTTGGAAGGGATGACTTCCATGCTTGGAAGATGATATTAGATCTAAAATTGGAAGACCATGATCTCATGGACTATGTCTTTGGGTAAGATACCAAAGAACCTCCATCACTGCTACTCTGTATCGCTTCAAAACCAAGTATAAGAAGGGGAGATCAAAGCAAAGCTAATGATCGGGAATCCATACAAAAAATTCTGGTTGGCTACATATCCGAGCTAGGCACATCCAAGGAGATGTATGACAAGACGATACAAATGTTCAAGGTAAAAAATGAAAACCAGTGCTATTCTTCAAAAATCAATTGAAGAATCGAAAGAAAGGCATGGATAGAGTCTGTCCAAACATACTTTACGAAATTGACAGAGATCGAGAACAATCTGCGGCTATTGGGGAGACAATAGCCGATCGATGAGATGATTGCTCACACGCACTTGGAGGGCTCCCATATGAATGGAAAGTATTCAACACTAACATTCTTAATAATAATATAATTCCTAACTTTGATGAGCTACGCTCAAGATGCATGCAAGAGACAAGAATGAAGGAATACGAGTGACGGATATGCTACCTACGCTCGCTCATTCTAGAAAGAAGAACTACGAGTGGTCCTAAGAACAAAGGAAGAGCAAGGGCCCAAGGAAATAAGGGGCAAGTGTTTCACTATGTCATGGGCACAGTCACTATGCTAGAGAATGTCCTTTCAAGAAGGATTCTCTTGATAGTGATGACAACAACAACCTCACAGAAGGAATGGAAATCAAAGAAACAGCAGTCCAAAGGAAAGAGGAAGGCTCCCTACGGCAAAAACAATCAACACGTTCAAAAGGTCTAGAAAACTCCGGTATGAGGATTCAAAATGTTATTGATAAAGAAATGAATACATTCTTGTATCTGCTCTCTCTATTGCATCCCCACCCAGACACTATGGATGTCTAGGCGATAGATAGTGGTGCCTCCAAGACACATCACTTTGGAGTTCGAGGAAGCACTCTCTAACATGGTTGAGAAGGATACTAATCTGGAAATTATCCTTGGATATAATGCCTCATATCCCATGAAAGGGACAGGCCCTGTGACCCTCCACTTGTCTCAAGGACAAATCCTACATTTACAAGATGTACTCTATGTACCAAATCTGAAGAAGAACCTTGTGTACTATATCGGCCATGGAAGACAAAGGGTTCAATGTGATATTCATTGATGGAAAAGGTGCTCATGTGGAAGAAGCACTTCAAGGAAGCTATCACGATTGGGTTTAGAGTTGGCACACTCTACCGAGTTGGAGGAAGTCCGTTGGGAGCAATGACATGTGATACTATCATGATGATGAACTATGGCACTGGGAAGGTTTGGACACCTTCATTACAAGGCCCTTTCAGAAGCAAGGAAGGTGGTGGCAGAGGATGCAGATTTTGGAAATAATCATGAAGGTGTATGTAAAGGTTGTGCCGAAGGAAAGCATACTGAAAGGGACCTTTCCCCTCAAGTGTCACAAAGACATACGATATTTTACAAGCATGGTCCATTCGATCTATACGGTATGCTGCACCGTGACATCCACTGGGAGGATGTTCTTACTATATGACATTCACTGATGACCTCTGCAAAAACTGGATATACTTCTTAAAGAAATAAGGATGAGGCTTTCATGTGATTTACGTACCTTCAAAAGCCTTGGTGGAAAATATGACGAGGGAAGAAGATCAAGATTTTGAGGACCAACAATGACGCCGAATATGAGTCAAATGAGGTTCAAGGACTTTTGCGAGAGAAGGCGACATTAGAGGAAGACTACTACTGCCTACACTCCGAGCGAGAATGGCGTTGGTGAATGAAAGAATAGGACCATTGTGGAAGCTACCCGTGCCATGCTATGTGACCGGGATCTACCGAAGTTTACGTAGGGGGAGAAGCTGCGAATCTTGTTGTATACATTCAAAACAAATATCGCATTCGTTGTGGACTCCAAAACACCCAGAAGAGGTTTTCTACGAGTAAGAAACACTGATGTCTCACATTTATAGTTTTTGGATGTCCCTGTTTACTTTCATGTGCGAAAGAAAAGCAAGTCTGGATATGCCACGGGAAGAAAGGAATTTTTGTGCGCTATAGTGAAACTTCGAAGGCCTATAGAGTCTATGTGCCTGGTCAAAGGGAAGTGGAGATATGCCACGATGTCACCTTTGACGAAGATGCTTCCCTTTGAGAAAAGTAGTAGACCTTCAAGATCGAGGAAAACCATGAAGCAAGGCCTGAAATCAAGAAGAACCGCGAGGATGAGACAATGTCGATGTTGAAGGACCAATGGACCCAATAGATCCATCTCCTTCATCGAGAAAGAGACCATCATGGCTCAGGGGACACCCTACGAAGATCGTTTGAGGGACATGCTCTGCGAGGGGGACATTCGAGAAAGCTAAGAAAGCTAGTGTAGATACCAAGGGTATCTAGCGCCATGAGTACTATTGTACAATCTGAACACTGGATATTTTGAGGGAAGCCATAAAGCATCAAGTACGGAAGGATGCTATGCACGAAGAATATGATTCCATAATGAAGAATGATGTCTGGGATGTGGTTCCAAGGCTGAAGGACAAATCAATTGTCACAGTGAAATGGCTCTGCACAAGATCAAGCATGGATCCGATGGAAGTACTTGAAAAAGTTCAAGGCAATATTTCTTGCCCATGGCTTCTCTCAAAAGGAAGGAATATATTATGATGACATATTTGCACTGTGGCACAATATACCACCATTCGATCAATCATAGCCCTTATGCTACGCAAGAGATGGAGTCTTCATCGGATGGATGTCAAGACCGCTTTTCCGCATGGTGCAATAAAGAAGGGGTATGTAGAACAACCTGCGGGTTTTAAGTTCAGGATCGGGACACTCATGTCTACTGAGGTTGAAGAAAGCCCTCTATGGGTTGAAGCAAGCACCCGAGCTTGGTACGAGAGGATAGATAGCTATTTGATGAAGGCTGAGCTTCACTGAAGTAATTCTCATCCGAACCTTTACTTCAAGGTTGTCCGGGGGAAGCCTCTCATTACGTGTTGTATGTGGGCGACCTCTTCTCGACTGTGAGTCTCGACCCTCTCATTCATCAATGCAAGAGGGAGCTTGCTGTGAGTTCGAGATGAAGGACCTAGGACTAATGCACTTCTTCCCTAGGCACGGAGGTCACGAGAGACCTAGAGAGATTTTCCTTTCTCAAGGAAAATATATTGTGAAACTACGAAAAAGATTTGGTATGGTGGATTGAAAGTCTCGTGTCAACACCAATGGAACTCAACTTCAAGAAGTTGAGTGGGAGCTGCTCTTTCGGGCCCGTATTGGCAAATCCTATTGAGTATCATCAACTCGTAGGGGGCTCGATGTTCTTAGTGAACACCCGTCCAAATATATGTTTTGCGGTGAACACTTTGAGTCAACGAGATGGTTGAGCCTCATCACTTTCACTAGGTTAGTGCCAGGGAATATTTTGAGATACCTTCGGGGAACGACTAAACCATGAGTGAGATACACCGCAGGGAGCGTGACACTCCTTGGATATACCGATGCCAATTGAGGCCGCGAGTAGTGGTGGATCGTAAGAGCACATTGGGGAGTGCTTGCTTCTATCTTGGTTAGCCTTGATCTCATGGATGAGCGAGAGCGAAGTCGGTGGCTTTGAGCACGCAGAAGGCTGAATACATTGCAACAAAGTATGGCACTGTTGTGAAAGCGGTTTGGTTGCGAAAGCTCTTTAGTGAGTTTGTTTGGACATGTGCTAGATACCACTTGTGATACTCGTGATAACCGAGTTGGATTCTCTGATTGAGAATCCTATGTTTCACGACCGATCCAAGCATATTGATATCGGGTACCATTTCATCCAGGGATATGGTAAAGTGAGGCGCCGTAAGGCTTGATCATATAGGAAGCCGATGAGCGAGGTCGTGGATATTCTCACTCGAGCCCTTGGGGAAGTTCAAGTTCCTAACCTTCCGTGAGAGACTTGGTATCATGGAACGACCCTATGATGTGGGTCCCGTTGTAAAATGAGCTCCGGGAGCTCTGGGGAGCTTTGGGGATAGCTTCTTGGAGCTATAAGCACTCACGGGGCTAGGCTTACTCGAACCTTGTGGTGCTTCGCCCTTACCGTTGTGATGTATTGAGTTGGTTCACATCTCATTATCACGTGCCCCATATGCATCCTACCCATTGATTTCGGTGCTCATGGGAAGTACCTCTCATTTGGCCAATGAGATGGGAAAAGCTAGAGACTAGTAGCAAAGGCGATGGACACATCATAGATTGCCGTACTCTCTATCTAGGATGGCACAGTCCAACCACTTGATGCGGGATCAAGTCTAGTGAGGTCTCGGACCTCACTCTGACTTCGGGTCGGATGAACCAACTTCAGATTGGTTGGAGACTCTTTCATGAGTCGATAGAGGTTTCGGACCTCTTGGCTGAATTTGTCAGCTGGGGATGATGTCTTTGTGGTCGACCCACTTGTGTTCGAAATAAAGAGGCCAGCAAAGCAAGTTATGGCGGGATGACACACGATGTTTGTTTGCACGAGTGGATGGAGTTCTCCCTAGTTGAGAGGGAGTGTTAAAATTGGACAACTAGGTCCAAACTCCATGTTGTAATGCTCGAGATGAAGATACCAATATTTTTTATTGGGTTCCTCTTTCGGAGAGGTGTAAGATCGATATAAAATTGATCTTAATCCGATGAGCGGAACATTTATTTTGAATTTATTATTTATAATAAATTATATGTGCGAGTCGGCCTTAAGGTTTTACACCCTAGCGAGATGTGTCACACACCTCAATGATGGATATAAATACGGTCAACATTGGAGAGCATTTCACTCATTCATCACATCTCTTCTCCACTTACGATTTAGGATCGAGCTCCTTGAGAAAAATTTCGATACACATGTGGGAAGAAGGACGAATTACTACGGCCCGGGAAGAAGGACGGAATTTTATGCATGACTAGGGTTTCCACGCAAGTTTGACCGGCGTTGACTTTGGTCAACGCATGGTCCAATGAGGGCTGAAAATTGGTGGAGACTTCGATTTTGGGAGGCCGTACACATTGGCACAAGAACCAAGGTCAAAAGGTTGGCCGAGTTGGAGCTGCGTTGACTTTATTCTGTCACTTTCTGCGTTGACTTTTCAAAGGGGTTGACTTTGAGTTGATTTCGGGTGACTGCATTTTGAGGACTTTGTTGTGACACATTCGGGTTGGCATGACCAAGAAGACTTTGCTGGTTGAAGCATCCTCTTGTATGCTTAACGCACCAACACATTCTCCTATTTACTGGTTTGTCTTCTATAGATCTCTTTGGTATGTTCTATCGGCATTTTACTTAGCTTGTTTGTGTGATTGCTTTGTAATAAAAGTAAAGTTGAATCAAGCATACAAAAAATTTTCGGATATCGTGAGAGAGAATAGAGGATATTACGGTGAGATCTGCTGTAGGTTGTTTCTCTTCATTTTTCTTTGGATAATAGAAAGGAAGGATCAGTCGTTCGAGGTGGATGTAGCCCAAACAAGGTGAACCACGTATATATGTGTCTCTCGGGTTTTATGTATTTTGTGTGCTTGTTTTTTGCATATTTTATGTGTTTCATTGCTCTGTAACATATAATTTTCTAACATACTGAAGGCCACACAAGGGAGGTTGAAAACATCATGAAAAGGCCAAAGACAAGAGGCCTCAAAATAGCATTGGAGAAAGAAAAGCAAGAAGCCCAAAGTCACGAGTTTTGACCGACGGTTGGCAAAGGAGATTGAAGATAACGAGAGAAGTGTGGCTTGAGAGATTCAACATTCACTTGGAGAAGATGCTAATGAAGGCCAAAAGAGACAATCGGATGCCTAGGCACATGGCCTACCATTATCGGGACCCGAAACAAAAATTGCAATATCAAGCTCAAACGGATGTAGAATAAATTGAAGGAGATCCGGGAAGGGTAAGAAGGGAGGTGAAAAACTTGAGATACTTTTTTATGCCTCCTTAGCTCAACTTGACATGTGATTGTGGGCCTATCAGACAAATTTTGAGAAATTTTGAAAATTTTTGGAAAATTTTTGAGTTTTTTGGGAAAATTTTGAAAAAACACGAAAAAACTAGCTCTATGAGTAGTGCCTTGGCGCTGCACACTCTTTGGGGAATCAAATGGAAAAATGGAAGACACAAATGGGTTCATAATGATGAGGAAATGACCCTTGTACTTTTTCTAAGAATTCAGAGCATTGGGTCTGGAAAAAGGGCCAAAAAACACCCAAAAAATCATGTTTACGCCTCTTTTTTCGGGGATAGCGACTGTGCATAGAAGTAGTCTTGGGATATTGCACATTTGAGGTTTCAAAACAGCTCCAAATTAGAAACCGAAAGAAGTTATATAAATTTGACAGACAAAGGCTTTCCATGAGCTATCATGAGCTCAATTTGGACATTGGGAAGTCCTTCAAAAGTGACCTACAAGAAGGTCTATGTTTTCCTCCTTAGCGTTGCACATAGGACAAATTTTGCCTGTTTTGGAGTTTTCTCTGTTTTTCACGTAATTTTTGAGTTTTTGCCTCACTATTTGGGGTTTTCACTGATGTAATTGATAAATATTAATGTAATTATGATTATTATTAGTTTACTATAGGTATATTCATTAGCTTGAGTCCTCTAGAGGTCAAACAAATCATTTTCCTCTTATTTAGAGGCAAGTTATTAGGTCTTCCTTGTTGGACACCTAATCCTCAACGGGTAGGCGTGGAAGGCGAATGGAAAAATGGATTCCAAGAGACCAATTGGAATGGGAATCCAAGGGTCACACCAATGTAATATAAATGTACATCTATGGTGAATAATAAGATAAATCATGCCTATCTTTCCTATGTGTGTGTTTACCCATGCATGTGTTTAACATGGTATCGCAGTCAGTGATGCTAGACCTCGACATCTTTAGATTTTGACAGGGTTCCATTTTTTTGTTGCTATGCCTATTTATGAAGCCCTGACACATCTGCCTTATGGTAGCAACAATTCCTCATCTTCTCGTCGAAGAGCCTTACCTATTTTTAGCAGTGTGATGCATAGAGATGGAGCGGCTTTCGCCTAATCGTGTTTTGGAAAATTAACTG
Organism: Pinus albicaulis; assembly: GCA_034641835.2. Lineage (NCBI taxonomy): Eukaryota > Viridiplantae > Streptophyta > Pinopsida > Pinales > Pinaceae > Pinus > Pinus albicaulis. Next base: position 778,798,193 of record CM076576.1, on the reverse strand, counting down.
CGAACGATGATTACCTCCCACCAATGTTGTTCGGCATTGTAGCTCAGTGTCATTCCAAGTGGAAGCATGCCATTCCTATTCTTGCAGCGAGAATCATATTATTTTTGTGTTAAACTACAACCTCAACTAACACCACCATTCTACTAACTCGGTGTTGATGATCTCGGTTATGCACCCTCGGCCCCTCTACCTTCCGACCCCTCCACCATACTAGCACGAGTTAAATACTCCCCTCCACTGCCAACTCACACCTCTACTCGAGCCTCCCTCCACCTTCAACCCTTCCCCTCAACTATTGCTGGGTTCCTCCACCGTCGCTTCCACTACCTTCGCACCTCCTATACCCTCATCCCTCCGTGGCGCCTCCCCCACTACCTCCGCACACTCCCGTAGTTGCCTCCCTCCCCACTTAACTTCCCATGCTCACACCCCCTCCCCCTCTACTCTCCCCTCATCGCTCACTCTCTTCTCTCCCCGTTCCCGCAGCCTCACACTCCTGCTCGCTTCCCATCTCTCTCCATCCTCATTACTCTTCCACTCTCACCGACTCGCTCTCCCCCTGCGTCGGTTCCCTCGATCTACACTCAGCTTACTTCCTCATGCTAGCCTCGTCTCTCCACTCCCTCGTTGCTTCTACTAACCTCCTCTCTCATCTTACCTCTCTCCCTCTCCCCTCCCATCCCTCAATCTCGCTCCCCTACCCCCCGCACGAGCGCCATCGGCCCCTCACCTCCCCACTACGGGCTCGACCTCCTAGGCGTGCTGCGAGGCCCCTCGGGCTCCCTCACTACTCTCATGAAACATTCCCTCACACCTACCTCCCTCGGCGCTCCCCTCCCACGCCGGCTCCTTCCTTCTACCAACTATAGCCTTGCCTCCCTTTTCCACCTCCGTTCTCCACAGTCCCAACACCAATTAACGCCTCTCACCTCTCCGCTCAAAGCTTGCTAGCCTCTCAGCCCTCTTTCACAGATATTTAGATGTCATTCTCTCGTCATGATATTTTTGAGTAGAAATTTCACTGAAGGCGCCCCTAGTTGAGGGAAACTCTTGGTCGATTCCGCATGGAGGCTAGTCGTGGACATGAGAAAAAATTATTTTGGTAATGAACGGATTCAAAACAGGTTTTAACTAGTGAGGAGAGACTTAATTATATAGACTCGAGCATGAATATCACCATAAAAACAAACTATCTAGCCCATTATATGTGTAAATTCCAAATGTTTTAATCAAAATAGATGGGCACTTCTTTTCGAAGAGAGCGATTTGCGGATTGGCAGAGAGTTTGATCGCAAAGAGGCATCTAAAGAGATACCTATTGGTTTCCTTCCATGAGCCATACAAATTATAGGCGGTAAACATCTCACAGTCTCTTTGTGTAGCATGGCTTGGCCTCTATGTCGGCTCCTCCTCGGTACAAGTGTGGCGTAGCCTCTCCTCCATAACGTTGCTCGGCCTCACGATCATCGCTACCTTCTCCATTGTGGGACTGAATCCCTCATCCACATATAGTTTGGTATGCAAGTTTTAAATATTTTTTTTATGGCCATATTTCATATTTTTTCATATGGCATAAGTGGTAAAGCGAGTAGCTCATAGGAAGGACCTCTCTCCGTGAAACTATTGGAACACACCTTCGTGCACTTGCATGTATTTATTTATTTTTAAATCACTTATTCATCAATTTTTTTCAATGACTCTCATGCTCAAAATCAAGAATGAAAATTGGTCAGCCAAGTGACGAGAGAGAAAAATTGACCTACCATAATCAACAAATATAAGAACCATTAATTCGAATTCAAAGGTACTCAAAGATCGCTTTCAATTCGAAGGGATTGACAACATGAAGGAATTTTTGCACTGTGAAGGAACTTGAATATTTAGAAATATATATATATATATATATATATATATCTATATATATAGTAAAATAAAAAAAAACTTCTACCTCCCTATTATTGCCTTGATCTCTATAGTGAACACTTTTGGACTCCACATTCAAGTTCAAAAAGTTGGCAAATTTATTTTCTAAAAATAATCATTGTTTCTAGAAGTACATTTTTTGTCATTTGTTGACATGAATTTTTTTGAATAATGGTGAAAATTCATGGATTACTAGAGTTATTAAGCACTCTAATATTATCTATGGGTAGAGACACGGTTAAAAATCAATAGGGACACCTTGTCTAATATTAAGTTTTGTCTACAAGATGGACATGAATAGATATATTTTTTACGACTTGAATCTCAATTCCAACAAGAATAATTACAACAACAAAGTCATCATTACTGAACCTCGTTTTTTTTAGAACATTGAAAGAGACTCCCACAATAAGCAAGTCAATAATTTTTTTGATTGATTCACATTCGGTGCCTAGTTCAAAAGCAGATTTGTATGCGGATGCGAAGCTCACGCTTCACTTCCCAACCCTCATCCTCAGAACTTGGGAAGATCTTGTCCATAAAAAAGCACGAGAACAAGTCTTGGATATGACAAGGATTTTTCCTTTCATATTACGAACTACTCCAAGCCCATCAAATTTCGAGTGCTCGGATTTCTTTATGACAGTTCACCTTCATTGTTCCGAGATCTTGCTCCTCTTCCATAGCCACAAAAATATTGTAAAATGCCAACACTGTTATTGTGTTGGCCATATGAAATATCATTGTTTCGATCTTCACCCATGTAATAATTGTGGTCGACATGCCCATTCTTCATGCAAATGCTTTAGAAACAAGCCTCTTGTAAGAACAAAGATTCATCTTGGATGGATCACTTCTTCGAAATGGGAATCAACAACCAAGAAGATGTTTAAGTCACATGTCGAACTTGTTCTAAAAATATTGAACAAACTTGCGAGTTGAGTTTTCACCATCATCTCACCTTGTACCTAACAGGGGGGAAAATGGTGGTCATCTACAAGCTCGAAGTCACATCAAGCGAGCTTGAGCCACAACTTGTCATTCCGATTCGAGTTGTAGCCAGAGACAAAACATATCAAACGAGCTTGAGCCACAATCTCTCATTCCATATTCAGAGTTGTAGCCGGATACGGAACATATCAAGTGAGCCCGAGCCACAATCTCTCATTCCAGATTGAGAGTTGTAGCTAGAGACATAGAAGTTCAAGCGAGCCTCGAGCCACAATCTCTCATTCCAGGTTAATAATTGTATCCGAAGACACGGATGCCCATGAGCATGCCTTTGGTTGGTGGAGAGCCTTAAACCATCTATGCGAGGTTGATATTCTTTTTCTTCAAAGAATTTGGGACACTTCCTCTAGCGAGAAGACTTCGACTTCTTTCCCGACTTTGGTAGAGTTTCGGGAAATACACTAAGCATTCCAGGTGTTGGTGGTCATCCTTAAACCATCATAGATTGTAGACCTCCCTTCTTCTAGGTTGAAGGTCTCCCTCTTCAAATATGAGGGGACACTTCCTCCGCAGAAGCCCTCGACTTCTTGCCGGATTTGGAAGAGTTCGGGAACTACAATAAGCGTTCTAGTGTTGGTGGTCATCCTTAAACCACCTCTTTATGCCAACATTTTAGAGAGTTGATTCAGCCTAAGTGCTGCCATGCATACTTTGTAGATTTTTATTACAAATCTCTTTTTGGAGTCACACATACCCCTTCGATTAAGGGGGGCAATGTTGGACACCTAATCCTCAACGAATAGGTGTGGAAGGCGAATGGACAAATGGATTCCAAGAGACCACTTGGAATGGGAATCCAAGGATCAAGGCTCACACCGATGTAATATAAATGTACATCTATGGTGAATAATAAGATAACTCACACCTATCTTTCCTATGTGTGTGTTTACCCATGCATGTGATTAACATTCCTAGTCTTCATATTCTTGTTCGGCATTTGGTGGAAAGCTGATCCTCATCTCATGGATTCGACTCCCCTGAGGCTAGGGTGAGTTTTTTTGAGGTTTATATCTTCTTCTTCTTTCTCATTATTAAGGGTTGGACTCGGTTGGATGCTTGGCCTTTGAAGAGACACACTTTGTATCAATTCGAGCAGGGAATACTAATCAAATTTGCAACTATTTTTTATGGGATCTCTATGGTGTGGTGTTTAATTTCAATTTCTCCTTTTGTGCTCATATGTTAGAATGTTTTGTTTATTTCATCCATCATTTCATTGATATTAAGTGAATTTTTTTTAAGTTTGATGAACAAAATCCATAATTTTTATGCTCTATTTTGGGTAGACATTCACATGCTCTATAATCTCTTTAGTTTATAAAGAACCCATGATTTCACCATGCTCTTTCTAGCTCCTCACCCTGTCTTGATCATCCCACCCATTGAAATCCTAAAGTGCTAAATCACTATGCCTACCTTGCCCCATAGAACACCCTACAAATTTTGTCCTAATTTCCTTTGCCCTAAACTTTTTTTCCTCCTTCTAATCCATGACAACCAAATCAAAACAATCAAAACCCCGAGCTACTATACCTAGCCTAATATCTTCTTTACTCAGACCATCTTGGTTGTGATCCTTACTGAGAGAGCCCTCTCCTTTCCTAGTAAGGCTAGCTACTTGGCTAAGCGTGGTTTGTAGTTACCTCGGAATTTCCTTGTTCGACTCGAGGTTCAATCCGAGTGATAACATAGTGGCGACCATGCTTTGGGGAAGTGAAAGATCATATCTTCCTTGGGAAAGAACGAAAAAGTTTAGATCGTTTCATCGATGGTGGACAACGATCGAGATGCATATGAAGGTTGAACCCTTCACCCGGCAACTCCAACTTGTTGTAAACACTCCACTAGAGGATCAACCTTACCGGTAGGAAAATGGAAGGATCTTACACAAAGGTCGGGTATTCAAAGTGGAATTGTATTCAAGACGTAATTTGATTTCTTGTAAATTACTTCTTTTCTTTTCCTAAAACTATCCCGAAATTTTTTCGGAGTTTCTTGTATGATAAAGATGATCAAAGTCTTGATTCCGCCTATTTAAAGAGTGTAAATACGAGTTTCCCTTTGATTTTGATCAATATCAAGACCTCTTACCCGAAAATTGTACATATCATTTTCAAGTCGATGAGCCTAAAGAGATCGGGACTAATCCTACAACTTATGTACATACTCATACACCTTGTAAAATTTCATATCGATACGAGACCACTCATCTTACCTCCTATACTCCATACTTTCCCTAAAAAATCATTACCTATACCTGCTCGAGGTTTGATGGTGAATATGACAACATCACTACTGAGAGACATATGCGAGAATTTTGAGACTTTCCTCGACCTTTTTGAAGTTGAAAAAGAGGATGTCGATATCGATCCTATTCTATCTTTCTTTACAAGGCAAAGTCAAGAGTTGGTTCAAAAAACTTTCCTATGGTGAGCATCTCAGATTTCCCGTGGTTCGTCGAAGTTTTCCTCGATAGGTGGGTGGTCAAACAAAACCCTTACCCGATTCTATAAGATTATGACCAGCTGAAAAGATAGCTAGGGGAGACAATACAAAAAATTTTCTTCCGATTCAATCAAGTCCAGTTATTCGATATCTCGGTGATATAAGACCTCCTCCTAGCTCAGCTCTCTTACATTACCCGGACGCCTTTGATCTTAAAATGGAGTTTGAGCGAGAGAAAGGAACCTTGTAACACTTGAAGAGATGTAGAACTTGCGGTAGATGTAGAGGCTAATATACTTGATTAGAAGGGCAAAGTTGAAGGAAGAAGAGAAGAAGAAAATTGCGAGAGCACTCGACATCTTCGGAGGTAAATATTGAAATTTTTGTGAGTACAATAGAGGAAATGATGCAAAGGATCACCATGAGAGATGTATTTTCCATTCAAGATCATCATGACCCACTTATCCTAGAAAAAGAAAATATTGCAAGCCCTAAAAAATTTTCCCTGCTAATCCAAGCCACCATAGATCGAGAAAATGGATTTGTAGATCAATCCGAGGAGAAAAAATCTAATAACCTAGTGTGTATGATTGGTGACATTACTTATATTGATTATTTTCCAAATTTTGATCAGTATGATGATGATTATGTTCTCCAAACATAATCTAATCTTGTAGAGCAATCAGCGAGTTGGTTTTGTGGAAGGAGTAAGTTCATTTTCGATGGCTCGAAAAATAGTGATCAACCGATGCATATCAGCTATGACATTGATGAGGATAGTCTAGAAAATTTGGAAGTGAAGGATCTTTGCCTCTTTTTTTTACTTCATTTCAATTCATAAGAGATAACTTTCATGCGATCGAAATCAACAATAATTGAGTTTTGATCTTGACAATCAAGAGGATAATCAAAATTTTTTTATCAAAGCTCCTTACCCTTGTGTTTCTCCTCATTTGCAAAAAATCGGAGAAAACTATAAGCAAGAAAATAAGCGAGTGGTAAAAACTAAAAATGATGAACATTCTCCTGAATTGGTTGAGGAAATCATTTGCAACATAGAATCCTCCTTAGCTCTAGATTTTCAGCCACCAAATGCCATTGAATTTCAGAGTTGCAAATGAAGGTTTGGAATTTGAAACACATGATAAAATGATGCAAGATGATTTTGTACCATTATGTTTTGAAACATTTCAATTTTTTAAAGAAAATTTTTCATAATTTCTCTAAAGAAAAGGATGAGAAGTCTGTAGAGTGTCATGTAGTCTCATTAAAATCAATGGAAAATACGTTGCGGTAGTCTTTTCAAGTTTTTCATGAACCAATAGGTGATGTGTTGGATGATATCTACAGTAAAAGTCCTTCTCCATTAGCTAACTATGAACTCGAAAAGAGTGTTGATATAAACTTGATCCGACGACCCAACTTCATTGTCTTGTTCAACAGAGTTTCATTACAAATCTCATACCAAGATTTGCAGTCATATCAAGAGAGTAATGAAGAAGATTTTTGTTTTGTTTTTTATCATCAATAAAAATTAGTCATTCACGAGTTTCGAGGATCATTTTTTTCAACTTCGTTTGTGGTCATCAAAGAAAGAAGGCACAAATGTTAGGAATAATTTAAAGCCAAGCTACGAAGGCTACCTAAAGCAGAGTAGTAATGTATTAGATGGGCTGGAAATCAATATGTATTCCTATGAATGTCCTTTCGAAACATTCTTGAGGTCGAGTTGGTGGGCTCGTGCTTTGCAATTTCATCAAGATTCGATCCGTTGACAAGTTTTCATGGGAGTTGCCTTTTAGTAGTTCTTTCTTCTTGCTCATAAGCAAGCACTTGAGGAGAATTCAAACAGAAGCCATAATGCTTACGTGGTTGCATTGGTTGTTCCATTTCACTTGATTAGGTGATGAATGGATCAATTAGAGTAGGTTTTGTTGAATAAGCTCAATTCTAAGCACCTTTTTCGGTTTTTCAATTGTGTTTCGGTCTTGAATCGGTTTATTGAGTCAAATTTTGAGTATTAAGTTAGTCTTTATCTTTTGACTCCATTTCCCAATGAATAGGCACTTGGTCTAGGGTGTTCTTGGCACCTCCAAGGAGCTACCATCCCTAACTGGAGCCAATGTTAGTGTCGGTATTTTCATACTTCCACGAGGGATCAAAACACATTTTGCATGTGTATCTTAGGTGTCCCACTCTAAAGAATTTTCAATAATTCCATTAGGTCATGAAATAAAATTGTTCCACTCGTGGTTGTCCTTGTCAAGTGTCCCATTTTCCTTCACAAGTATATGCATGCTGACCCTCTTTCATGTCTTCATCATGTCGAAAGCAAGTCTGCTCTCATTCACTTTTCAATCAAAGTCACTCATTGAGTCGGTTTCTTTCATTTTTCATTAGGTCAAGGGTTTCATTAGGTCAAATCATTGCATTGTCTCATTTCAATAAAGGGAAGAATAATGTGTGAGAGTGATCCCAATAATGTCTCCTTACCATGTAAATATGACCTCCAATATTGTTTCCAAAATTGTAATTTGATTTCAAATGTGAGTTTCATTCCAAGATGTGATTTTATTTTTTATTCATGTAATTTTATGTCAGTTCAAATGTAATAAGTACTCGGTCTCCCAAGGATGCCAACTCGGAGCTCCACATGCCAACACATCAAGTGTCAAATAAAAAAAAGTGTCTACTTCAACAATTGATCAAATGTCAAAGGGAGTTGTATTTTCCAAGGGTGCCTAAGTCATCATTTTCCACAAGCACTAAACCCTAATTTCCTCTCCCATTGAGCTAGGGTTCTCTATGGAATCAGAGAAATATGAGCGAGAGGAGGCATAAGGTAGGTCATATCAGTAAGTATGAGGTCATTCCAAACTCATAAACATCATGTCTCCATCATTTTCCAGGAAATCATTCCAAGAGTCAATCCATTTGCCACTCACGAGGGCCGAGTTTTACTTCAAACTATGTTTCGACCAAACAGAGACATAAATTTGACAAACATGAGAGAGGTTTTTTGTCCATCATACTTCCAAGAAGAAAAACCTCCTTCATTTTTTTTACACAAGTTTCATGGTTTTATAGAAATTTCAAAAAATATAGGTGCCGCAGGGAGAGTTGTTGCACTTCTAGAGTGACCTTGGGAAAATCAAGTTTTCTTATCGTTGGAGTGTCCAAATGACTTGATTAACTCATAAAATGATAACTAGACAGAGATATATTTCCAATGAGCTATCATGAGCTCAATTTGGAATTGAAGAAGGCCTCCAAAATTTGCATGCAACAACACTCTGTATTTTTTTCACCCTCATTCGACACGTTTTTACCGAGTCTTGGGAAAATCAACTTTTGACAAGGAAAATCAACTCCAATAAAAATAAATGTACAGTTGGAATGTAGATTTGAAGGGATTTCCGAGAAAAATATCTTGGGCCCAATTTTGACACCAGGGAAGACAATCAAAAAATAGCACTGCAGGGTTGGGGGGTAAAATGGCATCTGCGTATAGGAGTTTGGCGTTGCGCATAGAGAGAGAGCACTCTACGCACATGGGTGTGGTGATGCGCACGAGGGCCAAAACTCTCCAAAACTTCTCCAGACACATAAAGGTTACCTCTTCACCTCAAATATAAGTAATTTAACCCTTATATATCCCTCCATATTCATTTTTATGCTTGTTTTTCTCGTTTCATGTTGGCTAAAATTGCAAGGAAACCCTAGTTTTCCTTTGCCTCTCCCAAAATCCCCATCCCCATCACAAACTTCCCAAAACCCTCCTTGTCCCAATTTATTGTCCCTAAACCCTACTACATCACCCTATACCTCTAAAGACACTAAAACTTCCCCTACATTCTCATCCCTAAGTCCCTACACCCTTTTCCATAAAAGCCCTAATTTCTAGGAATCTCACTATTTTTTCCTAGATTTCCCCTACCTTTGACCCTGTAGTTGAATTTTCATTTTCATCTCCCTTAATATTTTCACCTCCCATCACCTCACAAAATTTCATAACCTTTTTCCCCATCTCCCTTAATTTTTTTGGCTCTATCCCTATCCCCCTAAAGCCCTCATTTCATCATTTCCTTCCCCTCGCTCCCACTCCCTTCACTCCCTCACTCACTCTCCCTTTTCTTTCCTCTCCCCTAGGGTTTCCAAAGTGCCAAGAAAAATCATGGAGAGAGAGGACAGAGATTATAGGAGGAAGAAAATAGTGATGATGAGTTTGATGAAGATGATATTTCACAATAGAGAAGGCCACACAAGGGAGGTCTGAAAACATCGAGGGAAAAGGCCAAAGACAAGAGGCCTCAAAAGAGCATTGGAGAAAGAAAAGAAAGAAGCCCAAAGTCGAGTTTTGACTAGTATTTGGAAAAGGAGATTGAAGATAACGAGAGAAGTGTGGCTTGAGAGAGTCAAAATTAACTTGGAGAAGTTGCTAATGAAGGCCAACGGAGACAATCGGATGCTCCGGCACATGGCCTATCACTATCGAACCGGAACAAAATTTGCAATATCAAGCTCAAACAGATGAAGGATAAAGCGAAGGAGATCCGAAAGGGTAATAAGGGAGCTGAAAAAACTCAAGATACTTTATGATGCCTCCTTAGCTCAACTTGACATGTGATTGTGGGCCTACACCATAAATTTTGAGCAATTTTGAAATTTTTTGGAAATTTATTAGTTTTTTTGGGAAAAATTTTGAAAAACATAAAAAAAATAGCTCTATGAGTAGCGCCTTGGCGCTACGCACTTTTTAGGGGAATCCAATGGAAAAATGGAAGACATAATTGGGTTCATAATGATGAGGACATGCACCCTGTACATTTTCTAAGCATTTGGAGAAAAAATTGGTCGAGAAAAAGGGCCAAAAAACACCCAAAAAATCATATTTCTACCTCTTTTTCGGGATGGCGCTACGCATAGAAGTAGTCTTGGGAGATTTCACTTTTAAGGAGTCAAAAAATCTCTAAATTAGAAACCAAAAGAAGATCGGGAAATTAGACAGGACAGGCTTTCGAATGAGCTATCATGATCTCAATTTAGACATCAATAAGTCCTTCAAAAGTGACTTGCAAGAAGGGCTATTTTTTCCTCCTTGGCGCTGCACATAGGACAAATTCTTCCTTTTTTGGAGTTTTCTCTATTTTTCATGTAATTTTTGAGTTTTACCTCACTAGTTGGGGTTTTCACTGATGTAATTGATAAATATGAATTTAATTATTATGAGGATTAGTTTACTATAGGTATATTCATTATCTTGAGTCCTCTAAAGGTCAAACGAATCAGTTTCCTCTCTTTTAGAGGCAAGTTGTTGGGTCTTCCTAGTCTTCAGATTCTTGTTCATCATTTGGTGGAAACTGATCCTCATCTCATGGATTTGACTCCTTGAGGCTAGGGTGAGTTGTTTTGAGGTCTATATATTCTTCTTCTTTCTCATTAGTAAGGGTTGGACTCAGTTGGATGCTTGGCCTTTGAAGAGACACACTTTGTATCAGTTCTGAGTAGGAATATTAATCAAATTTGCAGCTATTTTTATGGGATACTTGTGGTATGGTGTTTAGTTTTAGTTTATCCTTTTGTGCTCATATGTTAGAATGTTTTTTTTTATTTCATCCATCATTTCATTGCTATTAAGTGAATGTTTTCAAGTTTGATGAACATAATCCATAATTTTTATGCTCTGTTTTGGGTAGACATTCACATCCTGTAATTTCTTCAGTTTAGAAAGAACCCATGATTTCATCATGATCTTTCTAGATCCTCACCTGTCTTGATCATCCCACCCATTGAAATCCTAAAGTGCTAAATCATTGTGCCTACCTTTCCCCATAGAACACCCTGCAAATTTTTCTCCTTCTGATCCAACACAACCAAATTAACCAAATAAAAACCATGAGCTACTATACCTAGCCTAATATCTTATTTACTCATCCATCTTGGTTGTGATCCTTACAGAGAGAGCCCTCTCCTTGCATAGTATGACTAGCTACTTGGCTAAGCGTGGTTTGTGGTTACCTCGGAATTTCCTTCTTCAGCCAGAGGTTCAATCCGAGTGATAACACTAGGGAATATATCGACATGTCAAGAAGTTCCAAAGTGTGCTAGGAAGTTTGAGTGTGTATTTACATGTGCCAAATAGTTCCAAGGCATATTAAGACATCCCAGATGCTAGTACATGCTAGGATGTTGAAGGTGCCAGGGTATTCCAATATGTGTCAAGGAGTGTCATGGGGGCCATAATGTAATCCTAGTGGGCCACAATGCAATCCTAGTTGACCTAACAATAATAATTTAAGGGCACAATAATAACAACATGGGGGTTACAGGGGTACAATAATAACAATAAGGGGGTTACACTAACAATAATAAGGGACTATACTAGTAATATAGGGACCTAACATTCCCCTTGCCTTCAAAAAGTGTTGTCCTCAACACTTGAGTAGCTCTGGGTGCTTTTGTATAAAATTCTCATCCTCCCATGTAGAATCTTCAGTGGGTAAGTTCTTCCACTTTATGAGATACTCTGAAATTGATCGATTTCGTAGCTGTCGAGTTCTTGTTTCCGTGACTGCTTCAGGTTCCAATATGATCTTTCCTTCCTCATCAAGTTTGGGCAATATTGTTTGAACTAGAATATTTTCAGCTATAACCTTCTTTAAGCATGAAACATGGAAAATTGGATGCACTTGTGAAGAAGCAGGAAGCTCCAATTTGTATGCCATAGTACCAATATTTTGCAACACCTTGTAAGGACCATAGTACTATGGCGATAATTTATTATCTTTCTTAGCTTGCTTTAGAGACATTTTTTTATATGGTTGTAGCCGTAAAAATACCCAGTCTCCTACATCAAAACTTCTCTCACTGCGATGTTGATTTTCCTATTGTTTCATTCGATTTTGTGCCAAATTCAGGTTATCCTTTAAGAGTTGGAGAACTTCTTTTTGATGCTCGATGTGATCTTCCACTGCTTGAACCTTCGAATTTTCTCTTAAATATGATGTGATGGACGGTGGATGATATCCATAAAGTGCCATAAATGGGGTCATTTTTGCTGCATTATGGAAGGAAGTGTTATACCACCATTCAGCGAGAGGTAACCACTTAACCCATTATTTTTGTTTATCAGATACAAAACAACGAAGATATCCTTCCAAACATTTATTTACTATCTCAGTTTGACCATCGGATTGAGGATGATAAGATGAGCTATGAGCTAATTGAGTACCTAAACAAGAAAATAACTCCGTCCAAAAATTTCCAATAAAAATGGGATCTCTATCACTCACAATAACCTTTGGGTTTCCATGTAGCTTTTGAATTGTTTCCATAAATGTAGTAGCAACTGTATTAGCTTTAAATGGTTGAGATAATGCACAAAAGTGTGCATACTTGGTAAGTCCATCAACTGCCACCATGATGACACTCTTTCCTTTGGACTTAGGTAAACCTGTGATAAAATCCATTGAAATCTCCTCCCAACGTTGGCTTGGAATGGATAAAGGTTGTAGAAGACCCGGGGTCTTAATTGTCTCAACTTTATTCTGCTGGCAAACCAAACATTCCGCCACAAACTTTTGAATATCAGATTTAAGGCCATGCCAAAAAAGTTCTTTCTTCACCCTATGGTAAGTTTTTAAAAATCCTGAGTGTCCTCGTAAAGGAGAAGTGTGCAATTCCAAAAGAATCTTTTGTTTTAGTTGGGAATTCTTACAAAGATATAAGCGATCTTTGTACCATAAGGAATCATTTTTCCAACTAAATATATCAGATGTACTAGGATCTTGCTGCAACTTTTGAATGAGTGTCCACACTTCTTCGTCCTTCTTCCATTCATCCCTTGCTTCGGTTATCCAATCTGGTTGGATAATAGAAATGGCACAAAGCAATGCTTCCACCTCTTCATTCTTTCTCGAGAGTGCATCTGCAACAACATTTAGCTTCCCTTTTTTGTAGATTATTTCAAAGTCATAACCCAACATCTTTGTGACCCATTTTTGCTGCTCTTCTAAAGATAGTTTTTGTTCCAAAAAGTGTTTAAGACTATCATGATCAATTTTTACCTTGAAGTGTCTTCCCATTAGGTAAGGTCGCCATTTCTTTAGTGCATGCAGTATTGCTAACATTTCCTTCTCATAAATAGCTTTATGTAAATAATTTCCTTTGATTGGACGACTTTCAAAAGCAATGGGTCTTCCTTCCTGCATTAAAACAACACCAATTCCATTTCCTGAGGCATCACATTCCACAATAAAGGTTTTTGTGAAGTCTGGCGTAGCTAAGACCACTGCTAGGCACATTGCCTCTTTAAGATGTTCAAAGGCCTTAGTTGCTTCAGGAGTCCATGAAAATGCATCTTTCTTCAATAATGTTGTTAGAGGTGCTAATATTCTCCCATAATTCTTAACAAACTTGCGATAATACCCTGTTAACCCGAGAAATCCTCGCAACTGCTTTATGGTTGTGGGGACTTTCCATTCCTTAATGGCTTTAACTTTGTTAGGGTCTACTTTAACACCCTCGTGAGATACAATATGACCCAGATATTCCACCTCTTGTACTCCAAAGAAACATTTGGATGTTTTTGCATATAATTGTTTCTCCTGCAATAGTTTGAGCACCCTGTCAACATGTTGAATATGATCCTTCCAAGACCTACTGTAGATTAGTATATCATCAAAAAATACTAGCACAAATTTTCTAAGGAAGGGTTTGAAAATGGAATTCATCAACCCTTGAAATGTAGAAGGTGCATTGGTAAGTCCAAAAGGCATGACCAAAAATTCATAATGACCCTCATGAGTTCGAAATGCTGTTTTTGGAATATCTTCAGTCTTCATTCTAATTTGATGATATCCCGAACAAAGATCCAACTTGGTAAAATAAATTGCTCCATGTAATTCATCCAATAATTCATCAATCACAGGAATGGGAAATTTATCTTTAATGGTGAGCTTATTGAACTCCCTATAATCTGGACACATTCGCCATGATCCATCCTTCTTGTGTACCAATACTACAGGAGCAGAGAAAGAACTTTGACTAGGTTGAATTATACCCGCCTCTAACATTTCTGCAATCATACGTTCAATTTCGCTCTTTTGGACATAAGGGTATCTATAAGGCCTGATGTTTGGAGGAACACTTCCTGGAATCAAATGAATAGCATGATCATGATCACGAATAGGTGGGAGTCCTTTTGGAGTTTCAAACACCTTGGAATGATTTTCCAAGACTTGTTGGAGATCTGTAGAAATAGATGATTTTGATGTCAGAACTTCTAGTGAGCATAATTGTGCAATTACGCCTCGTTGTTCTTTCTTTAGAATCTTTGTCATGACATTAGAGCTTATTATCCTTCCTGGCTTCCCTTCAATACCCCGTAATTCGACTTCCTTTCCTTCTGAAAAAAATTTCAAGAAAAGTTCTTGAAAATTAAAAGCTACTATCCCCAAAGATTGTAACCATTGTACTCCTAGTACAACATCAGCACCTCCCATAGGAATGGAAAGCATTGGACTATTCAATACATATTCCCCATGGTTAGCTTGATATTATGGCATTTTCCAGAGCAATTTATAGTTCCTCCATTTGCAACCATCACTTGACATTCTGGTGCTGGGTATAGGAAACAATTTAATTCCTTGGCTACCTTACAATGAATAAAATTATGGGTGCTACCTGAATCAATCAACACTATTACCTTTTCTTCTTGATATGTCCTTCTATCTTGAGAGTTTGAGGAGTGGTAATTCCTGCCAATGCATTACACGATATGGTCAGATTCATTTCTTCCTCTTCTAGGGTTGGTTCCTGGTGTATATCCTCTTCTTGTTCATTTTCTTCTTCCTCTTTACAATCTATGTAAAATAATTTCTTCTCAGCACACTTATGACCTTTAGTGTATTTGCTATCACAACTGTAGCAAAGCCCTTTTGCTCTTTTTTCTTCCAATTGTTGTGGTGTCAACCTTGTAGGTTGTGGAAATCTAGGAGTAGCAACACTTGCCTCTTTATAGAAGTGACCGGTAGGCTTCCTTGTTGCCATAATTTTACATTCAATTTTTCTTGCCAACCTGAATGCCTTGTCCAATGAATCAGGTTCCAAAATGCAAACTTCATGTTGGATGTTATCCTTTAAAGTACCTATGAAGAGCTCAATCATGTGTTCCTCTGGAATATCAGTTACCCTTATATTCAATTTTTGGAATTCCTCAATGTGCTCCCCCATTAAACCCTTTTGTTTGAGATTTATCAATTGGCTAAAGAAGGTGTTGCTCTTTGTATCCTCATAATGTGCTATCATTTCCTCCGTAAAAATTGACCAAGTGACAATTTTTTTACGAGAGCAAAGCCATCGATACCATACAAATGTATTTTGTTCTAAATGTAAAGTTTCAATGGGTACCTTTCGTGTGTTTTGCACATTATGGAGATCAAAATATTGCTCCATCTGTAGTATCCATGTTACAGGATCCTTTCCATCAAACTTCCTCATATCCATTTTTGAAATATGGTGGTTCTTCCCGCCAACATTAGACTTTATGAAATCACGATTAACATTTATTTTGTTCTCATCATGAGTTTACTCTACTATATTTTCACCATTAGGAAACATGTTTTGTATAAACTTTGTCAAACCTTCCATGTCTGCTTTTAGATCATTCTTCATGTTTTCCATTTTGTCATCGATCTTAGCTTCCATGTCATCCATCTTAGATTCCATGCCATCCATCTTATATTCCATGCCAGCTTCCATGCCATCTATCTTAGATTCCATGCCATTCTTCAAACCATCCATCTTATATTACATGCCTTTCTTCAAACCATCCATCTTAGTTTCCACGTCTCTCTTCAAAACTTCCATGTCATTTTTTGTTGCTCTTTGTGAGAGCAAAATTTGTTGCACTTGCTCTTGTAATTTTGATATGTCATGTTGCCATTCTTCATCTTCATGAGTCATAGTAGAGATTTCTAAAGGCTTGATGGGTGTTGAATTATTTTTAGGGGCCATTTTAGAATCCAATACTGATATCTATTCTATAATATGCCCTTGGAATCAATTCAACTTGATTCTTCAAACAAGACTTATGCAATTCGGAAAAAAAAATACACACCTTTTACTTTATTTTGAGGAGCTTGATATTGAAATTGAATTATCTCTATAATTATGGATCCTCAATATCTGAAATTAATCCCTGTAGTAGCCCTCTGAATCTTCTTTCAAATGCCACAGTTCTGATCTGATTTGGATTCTTCAAGGAAAAGTTATGTCCAATCTCCCACAATGACCCAATTTTGGACTGGTTCAGTAGAGCGAACTTTTACAACTTGCCACGTGTCACTATTTCCTCCATTCACTCTGAAATTGATAGACAGAAAACTACAGTCCGTGTACTTGCGGCTACTTTTTACGGCATTCCAATCTGATGTTAGAGAGAGAGCTATGAAGATTTTCCCACGATCACCTCTTTGAGATGAAATTCAGAGGCCTCAAAAAGCCCTAACTTCCGTAGATCATATCTCCGAAAATATTGCGAACCAATATTTGAAATTTTTTGACGATGTTCCTCAGGATTTTGGCTTCGCACTCTAAAAATTTAATTTTTTGAACCTTCGTAGAAAACAAGTTATTACGAAAATACCACGATGACCTGTTTAGATTAAATTCAGGAGCCTGCAAAATGACCTAACTTGCACAAATCAAATCTCCTAAAATATTGCGAACCAAGATCTGAAATTTTGTGACAATGTTCCTTAGGATTTTGGCTTTGCACTATAAAAATTTTAGATTCTAAACCTTCGTAGAAAAAAATTTATAACAAAAATTCCACGCTGACCTTTTTGGAGCAGCGAAACCCTAGAATCTCAAAGCTCTGATACCAAATGTTGTGAAACCAGATCCAAAAATAGAAGAAAAGAGATATCAACGCCTTATAAATAAGCCACTTCGAGGGGGAAACCTCCAATACATTACATGAATGAACAATTCTTGGATGATACAGATTACAAAACCTCCTTTCTATATATAGGAGTCCATGGGGCCATAATGTAATCCTAGCCGACCTAACAATAATAATTTAAGGGCACAATAATAACAATATGGGGGTTACAAGGGTATAATAATAATAATAAGGGGGTTACACTAACAATAATAAGGGACTATACTAGTAATATAGGGACCTAACAGTAAGCTAGAGTAGGCTAGGCAATGATAATATAGAGTAGACTAAGGTAAGCTAGAGTAGCCCAGCCTAAGCTTCCAAAGCATAGAATAAGGTAAGCTAGAGTAGGCTACGTTACTCTAGACTAGGGTAGAGTATAGTAGGCTAGGCTAGACTAGACTACGCACGAGTAGTCCACCCTAGGTTAGAGTATAGGCTATGCTAAGCTAGGCTAGGCTAGGCTAGGCTAGGTTAGGCTAGCATATGCAAGGTTAGGTTACTAGGTTAGGGTAGGCTAGATTAGGCTAGGTTAGGCTAGCCTAGCCTAGCCTAGCTAAGGCTAGGCTAAGTTAGAGTAGGCTAGGTTAGGCTTGGCTAGGCTATTTTAGGATACATTAGGATAGGCTAGGATAGGCTAGGCTAGGCTAGGTAAGGCTAGCCTAGGCTAGGTTAGGCGAAGCTAGGCTAGAGAATGCTTGGAAAGGTTAGGTTAGGCAAGGTTAGGTTAGGCTATGTAAGCTTAGGATAGGCTACAAAAGGTGAGGCTAGGTTACATAAGGTTAGGATAAGCTACCATAGTTTAGGCTAGGCAAGGTTAGGTTAGGCTAGGCTACTTAAGGTTAGGTTAGGACAGGCTACCCTAGGCTAGGTTGTTAGGTTAGGCTAGGCTATGTCAGGTTGGGCTAGGTTAGGTTAGGCTGGGCTAGGTTAGGCTAGGCTAGGCTAGGCTAGGTTCGGCTAGGCTAAGCTAGTGTGGGTAAGGTTAGGCTAAGCTAGTGTGGGTAAGGTTAGGCTAAGCTAACCTAGGTTAGGCTACCCTAGCCTAAGTAAGGCTAGGCTAGGCTAGAGTAGGCTCGAGTGGAATATGCTAGAGTAGATTAGGCTACTCTAGACTAGGCTAGACTACCCTAGAGTAGACTAGGCTAGGGTAGGATAGAGTAGGTTATGATAGGCTAGAGTAGGCTAGGTTATGTTAGGCTAGGTTAGGCTAGGCTAGGTTAGGCTAGGCTATGTAACGGTAGGCTAGGTTAGGGTAAGCTAGGCTAAGTTAGTGTAGGCTAGGCTAGTCTAGGCTAACTTAGGTTAGGCTAGGTAAGGATAGGCTAGGCTAGGTCACGCTAGCCTAGGTTAGGTGAGGCTCAGCTGGAGTAGGCTAGGTAAGGTTAGGTTAGGCTACGTAAGTTTAAGATAGGCTAAGTAAGGTCATGCTATGTTAGTTATGGTTAGGATAGGCTACCTAAGGTTAGGTTAGGCTAGGCTAGGCTAGGATAGGATGTGTTAGGTTAGGTTAGGCTAGGCTAAGCTAGGCTAGGTTACGCTAGGCTAGGTTACACTAGGCTAGGCTAGTCTAGGCAAGAATATGTTAGGCTATGCTAGGGTAGTCTAGGAAAGGCTATGTTAGGCTAGGCTAGGCTAGGGTGGGTAAGGTTAGGCTAGGCTAGCCTAGGTTAGGCTAGGCTAGCTTAGGTAAGTCTATCGTAGGCTAGGATAGGCTAGGATAGGCTAGAGTATGCTAGGCTGGAATATGCTACAGTAGATTAGGCTATGCTAGACTAGGTTAGATTATACTAGGCTAGGTTGGGATATAACAGGTTAGGGTAGGCTAGATTAGGCTAGGTTAGGATAGAGTGGGTTAGGTTAGTCTCGACTAGGCTATGTTAGTCTAGGTTAGGCTAGGTTAGGTTAGGTCATGCTAGGTTAGGTTAGGTTAGGTTAGGTTAGGATAGAGTAGGTTAGGTTAGGCTCGACTAGGCTAGGTTAGGCTAGGTTAGGTTAGGCTAGGTTAGGTTAGGTTAGGTTAGGGTAGGTTAGGTTCGGTTAGGCTAGGCTAGGCTAGGCTAGGCCAGGTTAGGTTAGGTTAGGTTAGGTTAGTTTAGGTTAGGGTAGGTTAGGCTAGGCTAGGCTAGGATAGGTTAGGTTAGGTTAGGTTAGGCTAGGCTAGGCTAGGCTAGGCTAGGGTAGGTAAGGTTAGGCTAGGTTAGGTTAGGCTAGGCTATGTTAGTTTAGGTTACGCTAGGCTAGGCTAGGTTAGGCTAGGCTAGGCTAAGCTAGGCTTGGTTAGGCTAGGTTAGGATAAGTTAGGCTAGGCTAGGCTAGGTTAGGTTAAGCTAGAGTAGATTAGGTTATACTAGGTTAGGTTAGGCTAGGTTAAGCTAGGCTAGAGTAGGCTATGCTATGCTACGCTAGGATAGGTTAGAAGAGGCTAGAGTAGACTAGGCTAGGCTAGGCTATGCTAGGATAGCATAAGTTAGAAGAGGCTAGAGTAGACTAGGCTAGGCTAGGCTAGGCTAGGCTAGGCTACGTTAGGTTAGGATAGGCTAGGTTAGGATATGCTAGATTAGGCTAGAGTAGGCTAGAGTAGGCTAGATTAGGCTAGGCTAGATTAGGCTAGAGTAGGCTAGGTTATCCTAAACTAGGATAAGTTAGAAGAGGCTAGAGTATACTAGGCTAGGTAAGGCTAGGCTAGGCTAGGTTAGGCCAGGATAGGCTAGGCTATGTTAGGTTAGGCTAGGCTACATGAGGTTAGGCTAAGCAAGACATGGCTAGGGTAGGTTAGGTTAGGCTAGGCTAAGATAGGCTATGCTATGCTAGGTTAGGCTAGGTTAAGCTAACATAATCTAGGCTAGGTGAGGTTATGCTAGACTAGGTTAGGCTAGTATAGGCTAGGCTAGGTTAGGTTAGGCTAGAGTAGGCTAGGTTATACTAGGTTAGGCTAGGCTAGGTTAGGATAGGCTAGAGTAGGATAGGGTATTCTAGGATAGGCTAGAATAGGCTAGAGTAGACTATGCTAGGCTAGACTAGAATAGATTGGGCTAGATTAGGCTATGCTAGGCTTGGCTAGAGTAGGTTATGCTAGTTTATAATAGGCTAGGTTAGGCTAGATTAGGGTAGGTTAGGGTGGGCTAGGTTGTGCTATACTTGGTTAGGTTAGGCTAGGTTAGGTTAGGTTAGGCAAGGCTTGTAAGGGTTAGGTTAGGCTAGGCTAGGCTAAGCAAGGTTAATGCTAGGCTGGGCTAGGTAAGGTTAGTGATAGGCTAGGCTAGGCTAGCTTAGGCTAGCTTAGGTTAGGGAATTTTACGTTAGGTTAGGTTAGGCTAGGCTAGGATAGGTTAGGTTAGGCTAAGTTAGGCTAGGCTAGGTTAGGATAGGATAGGTTAGGCTAGGGTAGGCTAGGCTAGGATAGGATAGGATAGGCCAAGATATGTTAGGTTAGGTTAGGCTAGAATAGGCTAGTTAGACTATCTTACACTTGGCTAGGTTAGTTTAAGTTAGGCTAGAGTAGGCTAGTTAGACTAGCTTAGGATAGGCTAGGTTAGTTTAGGCTAGGCTAGGCTAGGCTAGAATAGTTTAGGTTAGGCTAAGTTAGGTTAGGCTAGGCTAGAGTAGGCTAGGTTAGACTAGGTAAGGCTAGGTTAGGCTAGAGTAGGCTAGGCTAGTTTAGGCTAGGCTAGACTAGGCTAGGCTAGTTTAGGCTAGGCTAGAATAGGATAGACTGAACTAGGCTAGGCTAGAATAGGCTTAGGCTATAGTACGCTAGGCTAGGCTATATTAAACTATGCTATATTAGGCTAGGCTAGGTTAGGTTAGAGTAGACTAGGCTAGCTTAGGCTAGGCTAGGCTAGAGTAGGTTAGGCTAGGCTAGGCTAGGTTAGGTTGGGCTAGGCTAGGCTAGAATAGGCTAAGCTAAGCTAGGCTATCCTAGACTAGGTTAGGTTGGGGTAATCTAGGGTAAGCTAGGAAATATTAGGTTATGTTAGGCCACACTAGGCTAGATTAGACTAGGTTAGGTTATGCTAGACTAGGCTAGAGTAGGTTAGGCTAGGCTAGACTAGGTGACACTAGGTTGGGTTAGGCTAGGCTAGTTTAGGGTAGGCTAAGCTAGACTAGGATAGGTTAGGCTAGGCTAGGCTAGGCTAGGCTAGGGACAGTTAGGTTAGGTTAGGCCAAGCTAGGCTAGGCTAGGTTAGGCAAGGTTAGGTTAGGTTAGGCTAGTTTAGACTAGGCTAGGCTAGGTTAGATTAGGGAAGGCTAGGTTAGGCTAGGCTATGATAAGTTAGGTTAGGTTAGGTTAGGTTAGGTTAGGTTAGGCTAGGGTAGGATAGTCTAGGATAGGATAGAATAGGCTAGGTTAGGTTAGGTTATGATAGAATAGGTTAGGTTAGGCTAGGGTAGGCTAGGATAGGTTAGGTTAGGTTAAGCCAAGCTTGGTTAGGCTACTCTAGGCAAGTTTAGGTTAGGTTAGGCTAGGCTAGGATAGGCTAGGTTAGGTTAGCCTAGGTTAGGGTAGAGAAGGATAGGTTAGGATAGGCTAGGTTAGGTTAGGCTAGGTTAGGCTAGGTTAGGCTAGGCTAGGTTAGGTTTGGTTAGGATAGGGTAGGATAGTCTAGGATAGGATAGGCTAGGCTAGGTTATGTTAGTTTATGCTAGAATAGGCTAGTTAGACTAGGTTAGGCTAGGCTAGGTTAGGCTAGGCTAGAATATGCTATGGAGGCTACCCTTCTTCTCACTAACTCAATCATTGACAATGCACATCGTTAGGCATAATACCCTTTATTCCTTCAAATTCTCTGTGTCCTTAGGCCGAATACACCTACCTAGGCTACCACTCTTTTTTTCCTTCACAGGTATAAGACTTACGCCTCTTCTTTGATATTCATCTAACAACCCTCCAATTTTACTTGGAATGCCATCAATTTTCCCAACCACAATAAATTATTTTACTGATCTAGGGCTCACAACACTTCCCTCATCTAAGTCTCTTAAATTCTTCCACCTAGTATTAATTTGAGTCCTCTCAAAATAATTATTCTTGTGAACTAATTTCTTTTTTGTCCAATGTATGAATAAATATGAACTACTCATTTTCTAATCCTTGTAAAAATATGTAAATGACTAAACTAGGGTCACAAATCATCCACTAATAGTCCATGGACTAACTTTTTATAATATTCTTCAAATATTTGTCGAGAAATCAATGGAAAATCCACCAAAACCAACTCCTCTTCATGTCAATCCTTTCCTCATATGGCACATTTCTTCTGCTCCATCTTCTACTCAGGTTCCAGCCTCCTTTGTATATGTCATCTTCACACATAGTTATACAAACCATCTTACTATATGTGGCCTATACTGGAGAGATAAACCTTTCTTGAAGGGTCGCGACCCCTTTTATTCTACACATATTTGTCATAGTGTTAACGGCATACCTTATCGATTGAAAATGCTAGGAAACTACCCTAAATAGGGTATTATACTTTTATTCTAATTTATTTAGAACAAAACCTATCCACCCATATCAAAAACAAAAACTCTTTCCTCCATCAGGGACGTGGCCTAACTCATACATATCCATATATTTTGGGAATTTCTTTGACTTAATCTTGACTTGAACTTGAAATCTGTATGACCCCCAAACTACGACTACCTCAGTAAATATTACCCGTGTGACTACTTATGTTCTAACCCTAAATTCTAGTGCAGTTCCTCCTCCATTTTTGTTGGTATTTATCACAAAACTTGCGGCCTACTAACGAGTAGAATACAATGTCTCAACCATCTATGCTATTCCAGAATTTGATGTGGCCTTCACATTGAAACACCAATGAAATCACATGCCCAAGTTCTCATGATATACCTCTCTTGAGCTTGATCTGTCGAAAGAGAACCAATAGTATGTCATCCTACTTGATCTGAAAATGGGTTGGATAACTTTTTATGTAATTCAATAACCTCCCACTGAGCTAAACAAATAAAGATCTAGCTTGTACTTGACAATTTGAGGAATTTATGCTTGAAAGAGGTGTATGATTTTTAACTGTTTATGTGTCTTAAGTTCATTTGTTCTTGCTGAAATTTAACATGTATAACAACAACACAATGCAACAATAAAAAATTCACAAACAACAACAAAATTAATCTAGGAGTTCACCCGAATATCGTGGGCTACATCTCCTTTGAGCTTTGTCATCTTGACTTGGCTCTTTGGGATTATGGTAAGTTTTATTTTACAAGTTCCAGACTTAACTCCAATGGATACTGAATTGATCCAAAGGGCTAATAATACCATCTATATCCCTCTTATGGTTGTCATCACTCTGCAAACAACTTTAGGCTCCCTTAGACTCGATTCCTTCTGTCGGTGCACTAAGTTACACTAAGCTTCTCTATGGCACCAACTCTTTCAATTCTATTTTTTTCCCTGAAAAAAATCCTACTGTCTCCAACACACATTAGACACCAAAAATTTACTAATAATCTTATCAAAACGAGCACTGCATCCCAAAACTAGGCCTTCCTCCATAGTTTGCCTAGGGCTGCCCAAAACTTCCCTTTAGCTTCTCGAGCTCTAGAAGTCATAAAATGGCTCTGAAAACCCATTCATTAGATTCATAATGCCAAAATTAGTCAATAAACACTATTTTTTCATCAAAAATGGCCTCCGACTACTCTGGTTTCGCCTCCAACACCTATCGCACCCCCTGGCACTCGGGTCACTGAAAACTTCTTTGTTGGTTTCTCGACCTCTAGAAGTACTCCTAATATTTTTAAACCTATTTCAATGGATTATTAATTCTTTTTACTGTCATAAATGACTATTGGTTCGTTGCATATGGTCTCTAGCTGCTCTGGCTAGGCCCTGAACTACTATTGGAAAAAGATGGAACTAATGGCCCGTGGAAATTTATTGAAGCTTCTTGGCCTTAAAAAGTTCTCCAAAAGCTCTCAAAACCATCTCATCAAATTCAAAACATCTTAAATATCCAAAATTGATTATTCAATCTCTGAATAAGGCCTCTAGCTCCCCTGGCTTGGCCTCAAACTGTTGTTTCCCCCTCGTGGCCCTAGTGGCCCCTTGAACTTCAATGATGAAAAAACCTTGTTAGAAGCTCTCTGATGGCTCTAAAACCTACTACATTGAGTCTGGAACGTTGGAGATAGTCAAAATTGACTATTGGCACTCCAAAATTGGGCGAATCTAGCTCCAGATAGAGCTAAAACAAATTTTGCCTAGTGTCCCCTACATCAGCTCCACTAAAAGTGGAGGACTGGAGTTAACTCAAGTTAAAATAGAAAAATTCCACAATTTTAGGGCGTGCTAACTTATCTCCACCAATTATAACAGTTAGTGGTGAAGGTTACCGCCATGTGGGCACATGCAACGAAATATCCGCCAGTCAAATTTAATGTTGGAGTTAAAAACTGCGAAACCATTGGCATATGGAAACCGTGCATTAAATTGTCATGTGAAAAAACTCTAGATAGTTGGCGGAGGAAAAATTTGTGCCTAGTGTAGCCCATGGTTCAAGCA
This sequence comes from Pinus albicaulis, assembly GCA_034641835.2. Taxonomy (NCBI): domain Eukaryota; kingdom Viridiplantae; phylum Streptophyta; class Pinopsida; order Pinales; family Pinaceae; genus Pinus; species Pinus albicaulis. The sequence goes on along the minus strand of CM076576.1, from coordinate 778,773,339 downwards.
CTATGGCCATATGGGGAGGGTTGGCCCTCCAAACCCCTATAACAAAACTCATTAAACTTTAAATTAAACTGTCGCCACCATAGTGTTAAGAAACATCATATAGAACAACGGTAAAGCGTGGGCCTGTGCGCGCGAAGGTCGGCAGTTCGATTCTATTGGTAGTCCAAAAATTTTATAATGCCAAACTAGGGCCACGTGGAGGCCTCCGGGCCTACCACATGGCGGTCTTCTATTGGTTTAAATCTTGAAAAGTCAACCCAATGCTCAATGAGCCTATGCCACTTGTCGGAATTAGGCTTGTCTATATGGAATATTCTAGGGAATATTTCGAGGAATATTCTAGGAATATTTCAAGGAATATTCTAGGAATATTCCCTCGAATGTCCTCTTTTTATTTTTCCAAAATTCCAAGTCAAACTTGGTCAAAGTCTAGTTTTTGCAGTTTACTGGACTTTTCAAAGTGCGATAACTTCTTCATACAATGTCGGTTTTTTGAACCGTTCATAGCACCATAATCGCAAAGATGAGACCTTTCCAGTCACTTAGGTTCTGCACACTTCCTAACACTTTGAATTTTGAGCTATCATTCTAGTCCATGATCCAGTTCTGACCACACCTCCCCATTAGGAAACTTTTGGACCTCAAAATACTGATATATTGATCTGTACAGTAGATGAGAGTACAACACCCTCTTCTTTTTAGCCTCCAAACACTTGCCTTGCATAGCTAGTGCCTCTGAACCATAACTCGAAGGTAGTCAACACTTCCCTTCCTGGATGTGCTTGTCCTCCTATCAAGAATTGTCTTCCTTGCACTCACTCAGAAATTTCTGGTGAGAAATTTGTAGAAGGTAGTTGAACATCACTGCCTTGATCATTGATCCAAGGTGGCTCAAAAAAACAAGAGATTACAGCATAAAATACATGCATACAACTGAAATTTTCATATGTACAAATGATTATGTCTTACTTTGTTAAGAATTCCAACCACTTCTCACCAAGCCACTTCAACGGTGACTTTTGCTGCTGCAAATCATCTTCATGTGAAACTTCCGTTTTCACATCAATAATGGAATCCTTGGTTCCACTTTCACCAGTCTTTCTGTCCTCTTGCCTCATGTGCTTGGGATGACTAGTTGGATGCAAATTCCAACATTGGGAAACAACATGTCCCCTCTTCTAGAAATATGTGCAAATCTTATGCACCTTCTTTGAAATTTGCCTTTGCTTCTTCTGCTTCCTGTATGCCTTCTTCCTCATCCAACATCTCGAAACATCATGGTTAAATTGACCACAATATACACAACAACTCTTTCTTCCATTTAAGCATGAAAAGTTTTCATGCCTTGCAAAAACATAATCAAATTGACTATTGGAATATTTATACCTCATGTGCTGCTTTGCATGTCCATCCTTTTTTCCTTCTTGAGGAGATGAACTAGTAGAATTTCCAACTTTCTTTTGCAGACTAACATCATCGTTCTTGTTTTGAAAACTATCTGAACTCGCATGCTCGCCATAAGCTGCATGTCTACAATATTCTTGATGCAACAAAGGCTTAAAGCAATGGCAATCATCTTGGAAACAAACTTGACATGTTTTTATATTATAACTTGGAACAAAATTTCTCTTTGAATTTTCCTCACATGCCTTCATGGCTTTGAAGTCTTCGCCATTAGATTTCACATAACCAAGACCAAATTTCTTAGGTCATTCCTCAACCAAAATAGGTTCAACCATGCCTTGTGCATGCTTGCCTAAATCCTTGCCTTCATAGCCCATTTTTAAAAATTAACTTGGACCCTATACCTCTAGTGTGATTTTCGAATGAACCAACACATCTTTCTAATGAGGAAACTAAAGACAAATTGGAGTGGATTACCTCTACTTCACGCATGTTCTTGGTCAAAGCTTCTTTAGCTTGAGGGAGCTGCATCTCCATATCATGAAATCTTTGAATATTTTCTTCCTTCTCTTGCTTCATAGCAAACAATTTCTCACGAAGTTCAGTTCTTTCTCTTCTATATTCAAACAGAATCTGCACCATGTCCTTCAAGATCAAGAAGTCACGCTTCATATATTCATCGAAGAATCTTGTGAAAGAGGATGTTTTGGAAACCTCACTTGAAGAAGTTTTCATTATGAAAATGAACTAAAATAACTTCAACAAATTTCACAAAGCTTTCAAAACAAATGACCAAGCTTTTGAACAAAATGGTTGTAGAGACAAACTCTTATTCAAGCAGCCAAACAAACAAACAATCGACAAAACGGTTTGTTCTTCAAGTATGGCCTTGAGGTCCTTGGGTAAGGAATATGCCTTCAGCCCTTTCTTCCTTCTTTTCCTCTCCTATATTTAGCTATTAGTAGCTATCCCTTCACCTCCAGCAAACTCAAGAAACAATCAGTTTGCAAACAGTAAAACAATCAATATTTTGCAATGTTTAAACACCTTTCAAGTTATAGAAGCAAGATATTGCTATGGCAATCAAGAAACCAACTGCTATAATACCAACCTTATCTCTAGAAAATGGGTTGGATAAATTTTTATGTATTTCAAGAACCTCCCACTCAGCTAAACAAATAAAATATCTAGCTTGTACATGACAAATTGTAGAATTTATGCTTGAAAGAGGTGTATGATTTTTAACTGTTTATGTGTCTTAAGTTAAGTTTTTATTTATGAAATTTAACATGTATAACAACAACATAATGCAGCAATAAATAATTCACACACAATAGCAAAATTAATCTAGGAGTTCACCCGAATATCGTGGGCTACATCTCTTTTGAGCTTTGTCATCTTGACTTGGATCTTTGGGATTATGGTAAGGTTTCTTTTACAAGTTCCACACTTAACTCCAATGGATAATGAACTGATCCAAATGGATTATAATACCATATATTTCCCTGTTATGGCTGTCATCACTCTGTAAACAGCTTTAGGCTCCCTTAGACTCGATTCCTTCTGTCGGCGCACTAAGCTACACTCAGCTTCTCTATTGAACTAAATCCTTAATAATTCTGCTTTTGTCCCTGAAACCACTCCTACTGTCTCCATCACACATCAGACACCAAAAATCGACTAATAATTTTCTCAAAATGAGCATTGCATCCCCAAACTAGGCCTTCCTCCACGGTTTGCCCAGGGTTGCCCAAAAATTCCCTTCATCTTCTCAAGCTCTATAAGTCATAAAATGGCTTTGAAAACCCATTCATTGGATTCATAATGCAAAAATTATTTAGGAGAGACTATTTTTTCATCAAAAATGGCATTTGGCTGCTTCGTTTTCGCCTCCAACACCCATCGTCACCCTGTGGCATTAGGGTGACAGAAAAATTCTTTGCTGGGTTCTAGACCTCTATAAGTCATCCTACACTTCTAAAACCTCCTTAAATTAATTTAGAATGATTTTTACAGTCATATTTGACTATTGGTTCACTGCATATGGTCTCTAGCTGCTCTGGCTAGGCCCTGAACTGCTGCTGGAAAAAGTTGTTACTGATGGCCCCTGGAACTTTACTGAAGCTTATTGGCCTTCAAAAGTTCTCTATAGGCTCTGAAAACCATCTCATCAGATTTAAAACATCTGAAATATCCAAAATTGATTATTGGATCTCTGAATAAGGCCTCTAGCTCCCCTAGCTAGGGCTTAAACTGTTGCTGCCCCCTGGTGGCCCTAATGGCCCCTTGAACTTCACTGATGAAAAAACCTACTTATAATCTCTCTGATGGCTCTAAAACCTACTCCATTTAGTCTAAAATGTTGGAGATAATCAAAATTTACTATTAGAACTCCAAAATTGGGCGAATCTAGCTCTAGATAGAGAAAAAACAAATTTTTCCCAGTGTCCCCTACATCAGCTCCACTAAAAGTCATTAAACTATCATATGCAAACCGTGCATTAAACTGTCGTGTGAAAAAAATATAGATTTTTGGTGAAGGAAACATTTTTGCCTGGTGTAGCCCATGGTTCAAGCTCTAGGGCCATATGGGGAGGGCTGGCCCTCCAAACCCCCATAACGAAACTCATTAAAATTTAAATTAAATTGTCGTCGCCATAGTGTAAGAAAGACCATACAGCCCAACGATAAAGTGTTGGCCTATGTGCATGGAGGTTAGTTGTTTGATTCCTGCTGTCCAAAAAATTTATAATGCCAAACCGGGGCCACGTGGCGGCCTCCGAGCCTACCACGTGACGGCCTTTTATTGGTTTAAAACTTTAAAAGTCAACCCAATTCCTAACGAGCCTATGCCACTTGTCAAAATATGACTGGTCCATATGGAATATTTTGAGGAATATTTCCTGGAATATTCTCTTTTTAATTTTCCAAAATGCCAAGTCAAACTTGGTCAAAGTCCAGTTTTTGCAGTTTACTGGACTTTTCAAACTGCGATAACTTCTTCATATGATGTTAGTTTTTTGAATTGTTCGCGACTTCGGAATCGCAATGACGAGGCCTTCCAGTCGCTCAAGTTCAGCACACTTCCAAACACTTCGAATTTTGAGCTATCATTCTGGTCCATGATCTAGTTTTGATCACTACTTCCTAGCTCAAACCCCTTAAGATATGTGACATTCTTGTGAACCCACACATGATGATCTTGCTCTCGGTGGATGTTCATGGTTTCCCTTTAACAACCCTTATTGAGCCCTCTAACTCAACCTACTTTAGGAATACATCTCTCCTAGACTCCTTGACCAAATGAGCTTCTTATCACTTGATGTTCTTTGCTCAATACCAAGGCCTCTTAGGAAACCTCTAGAACATATGGGTTTTATCCACTTAAACCTTAAGAAATATTAACTTTCATTTTTAATTTTATTTTAGATTTTAAACCCCATCTTGGGTCCAAAACCCCTTCGCTTGGGTTATTTTCCCACAAATACTTTTTTGACCAAACTCACACAAACTCATTTCACTAGGATTTTGGAGTACCTACCAAGCTACATAATTCAACAACATAGTCTAGTTGTAGTAACCGTAACTTGTTCAAGCTCTTATAGTCATGCATATTATGTAAGGGTTATCAGAGCATGATATCTAGGGAGGGTTAGGGTATACCAAGGAATGAAAAGGCATGCTAACACATGTTGGACAATGTGAATTCATGCTGAGGAGTTTTAGGGAGTGTCAAGGCATCACAAGGGATAACTAGGCCAAAATTCATGGAAATGAAAAATAAGAGCGTGTGACAATGAGTGTTAGTGAATTCTAGTGTTCCAAGAACAAAGTTTGTTAGGATAAGTTCATAATAGGATTTGGAGGAGGCAAGCATGTGGTTGTGATAAGGGGCTCGACATAGCAGTTTTAGAAAAAGGGAGACTTTGAGTTGGGCACAACATTAGTTTTCTTTTAGCTATTATTTTTATATGACATGTGGCACACTTGCGCCGAATGCTCATGTTTTAAACTATTTTAAAAAATTATATATTGTACATTATTTTGTATAATTTTTGGGTCACTCGGCTTGTGTCGACTTATATCTTGTGTGCCTTATGCATCTTGTGGTTCTTGAAAACTCTCAGTTAATGGTCTATTTTTTATATGAATTAGACATACATGTCAAATATTGTTTGTGTAAGCTATGTTGCTTAGTCTTTTTATGGAAATGGCTAGATGTGATCCTTGTCTTGGCAACTTCTTAAGTGGGACAAGTTGAGCTTGGACATGAGTGGCCTAAGATGAGTTATAGGATGTTCTTAGGTAAACAAGGCACACTCTACTTGTAGTAGGTGCAATTGGTCAAGTTGTTTCGACTGAAGCAGGCCAATGTCACATGAACAACAATAGCTAGGTACTTGATTTGGTTCCCAAGTCATGAAAACATGTAAGGCTAGTTGTGAGGGTACGGGTACAAAGGAATAATAGGGAATGCTAAAATGTTTCATATAGTGCGAAGAAACGTCAAATATTATAATATGTGTCAAGTGCTAAGGCATGCCAAGATGTGCAAGGCTATGAAAATAGATGCCAGGGACTGTTAAGCCAACAAAAAGGAGAAACAAGTTAAAATACAAGGACATAAATCCATAATAGGTTTAATAAGTAAGATATTTACCTTGTCCAAGAGGGGAATTCTAGGAACACCAAAAATCGGTGCTAACAGGTGCCAAGTGGTAAGTGATAGTGCATTCTAAGTGCCAAATATTCCCATGTTACTTTTCATCTACTTTCCAATAATTGATCCCAAATAAATTTAATATTAAACCACTCCAAAGAATACCAAGGCATCTCAACAAATGACAAACATGCCAAGTGCCAACATGTTCAAAGTGCCAATTTGTGTTAGGGAGCTATACACATGTTATGAAGTGTTAGGGAATGTCAAATAGTTCTAAGGTGTGCCAAAGAATGCTAATGCATGTCGAGGAGAGTTAGGAGTACTAAGGCAATTCAAGGGAGAACTAGGTCAAAATGCATGGAAGGGAATGAATATGGGAGTGTGTTAGGGAGTATTTGTTAGTGTCCCGTGATTTAGCAGATTGGTAGACCAAATGCACAGGGTAACATCAGACTAGTATTTCAAGTTCTAGGACCTAGCCTTCCTGGACTCAGAGAGGTCTCTCTCTATTATATGTGAAGGATGTCTACTTGTTTGCTTCTAGGGTTTTGATTTTTGGCTAGTTGTTAAGTGTAGGGTTTGTTGTTTGTTTTGGTTGGGTAAGATGATCAAGTAGAATAGGTGGAGTGAGAGGTCTTCAAATCATTGGGATATGGATTCTATGAAAGTCATGGATACCTGAATAATGAAACAAGATGCATAACAGGGAAAATATAGCATGGTCAAATGGATCTTTTAGGCATGTGTGAAGTGAAATGAACAATAAGTTTGTGAGCATAGTAGGTGTGTAAGGGCAGTAAAGAATCCTTAAACAAATACTTTTAAACAAGATAGTCTCAAATACTGATTAACATAGGGACATAATCCTAAGACATGGCAAACAAATAGCTCTTAGATTACACTTTAAGCAAACAAGAATTCAAGATGAACAATTCTAATGAAATATAGAAGGCGAGAAACTCATTTAACTTCTAATGATTTCACTTTCAAGGTTATAAAACATTAAAGATAACAAATAACTTTAATCAATGAAGAGGGAATTCCTAAACATCAATGATCAAGCTACAAATAAATTTAAAGAAACTTCTCAAGCATGGACAAAGGGCATGATCAAAACACGGCCTCTTTGGCTAAAACCTAACAAGTAATACTTGAAAGAGAGATTCCAAAATAGAGTTTAAATAGCATCAAATAGGCAAGGCTAACCATAAAACATATTTTAAAACTAATATATTGAACCATTCATGTAATAAAAAAGCATAGGAAGTTCTAAGAAGCAACTAAGAATTTCTTAAACAAACCCAGCAGAGGAAAACATAAAGGCAATAGAAAACAAGAAGGACTAAGGTGCCTCAAACAATATTTCTTAGCCTATACTATTATGTTCCACTGCAACATAGAAGGATGGAAACATAATGAAAACATGAGAAAAAAATAACAAGAAAGAGAAGCACTTCACCAATAACCAATCTCAGGGATCCTGCAAGCTATCCTCCTTCATCATCAATCTAAGAAAGCCATTCAAAAACTCCACAAGACTAATTTCTTCTTAAAATAAAGTAAACCATGTATTTATCTCAAAACTCATCAAATGAAACCATTTACAATGAAACCCTCATGCTCTATTTATCTTAGTAAGAGATGGAAAAAACCCTAGATAGGGTTGGAAAATGTCAAAATCACTCATAAATGTCATAAATGCCCAAGAGACCATGCAAGGCCCAAGGCACAAAATATCCCATGAAATAAATTCCAAAATAACTTCTAGCACATAATTCTAGATTTATTTGCCTCAAAAAATACTAAAATATGATTTTGCAATAAATGAGTGTGTTTTGTTGACTTTTGGCCAAAAACACACAATGTTGTCCATAAGCGCAACGCCACCTTAGGCAGAAAATAGGTCTTATTGCAGCCAAGTTTTTGGGACCTTCCCAATGTCGGATTTTTCTTCGTGATGGCCTGTTGGAAATATTGGCAAGTCCTCTTTCCAGATGTACCTTTTTTTTTCTGATTGAGAACCTGTAACTTGTTCAAAAAGTTAAATTTCCAAGAATTATCTGAGAGCAGCACCAGGCCTGAAAAGGAGGCAGAATGGTGGAAAATGAGGTGTTTGTTAACCTTTTGAGGGGTCAAAAATGCTCCAATTGCTCTAAAATTTGGTGAGAATCATCTGCTAGCCATGAGAAATCCAAAAATGTAAATTTTTCCCTCTGAGGATGCCTGAGGGAAAAGCGCAACACCAGTGGCGATGCGCTTATAGGCCTTCAAATTATCTAAAAACAAAAATTTGTCCAAATTCCTTCAAAATTGGTGGATGTCTCCTTCAAGGGGTTTGAGAGACCTATAGAGAAGCTAATGCCAAAAATCTAAGGTTTTCTTGGTCTTTTCCTCCTTTTAGTGCTTGAATTTGAATGAGGGCCTCTTTGAGTTTGGCACAAGCAAGTTTGTTTTTCATTGCATAGTGCTTGGTCATCTTCTTCTGGAGATCAAGGCCCCTTTTTACCTTCTTAAAATATTTGTGTTCATTATTATAGTACTAAATGATACGCTGTGCCATGCCAAAATCTCTCTCCAGCTCCCTAATTTGTGCATCTTTGCTTTGGAGTAATATTCTAGTGGCCATCTCCTCATCTTGATTATCACTGTCAAGGTAAATGAATTGGGGCTTTTGTTTAGTTTGCATGCTTCTCTTACCTTTCTCACCTTTTTTCATCTTTTGTTTTCCCTTGTCAATATTTTGAGCTGAGGTGGATGGCATGGTCCCTTGCCTTTTGGAGGCAGCAAACACTAGCCTTGGCCCTCTTTGATATGTGAGTGAAGGAGGTGTGATTATGCTCTTTCTAGTGTCTTTGTCATGGTTGTGATCCTCATTAGGACTATCACCCTTTGCACTCTCCTCACTTTCATTTTGTTCATCACCAAGACTGATTTACTCCTTATCTTCTGTGTTGTCATCATTTTCATTATCACTGAGGGGCTGATCGTTTTCATGACTATCATGACAGCTGTCATGACTGTCAGGATAGTTTTCATGAGTGTCATGACTATTTTCTTCTTTGATGTCTTGTCCCTCACTGTCTTCTTTATCATCTGCCTCTTTGTCACTGTCACTGGTTTGTTTCATTGGTATCATTGTTGCCTTTACGTTCTGCACTGTCCTTATTGTCATCATCTTTTTCATTGTCATCTTCTTCATTCTCTGCCTCTGTTTTCTCTGTTTTATTGCTGACCTCCTCTTCATCAATGTTCAACTCATTTTGATTGTCAACCTCCTCATATTCTTTATCATCCTCTTCCATATTGTCACTGTTTTTCTCACTGTCATGCTCACTTTTTTAATCTTCATCATCATTTCCTTTTTCTTCCTCTTCATCAATTTATGTCTCTTCCTCATCATTTTCCTCTTCTTCACTGATTTCATCACTTTCATTGACAGCACTTTGTTCATCAGCATCACTCTTTTCCTCACTTTGGGCTGACTCATTGGCACCATTACCCTTACTGCCATCACTTTGTTCATTATTTCCACTCTCGTCCTATTCATTTGATGCATCAAGAGAAGGGGAAGAAGGGAGGTTTTCTGAAGGTGAGGGGACTTGTGTATATGATGAACGCAAGTTTGGTTGATGAGGAGGTTGTGGGCTTGTGAATACTTCATGGGCTATGAACACATCCCAAGGTATTCCATTCTATTCTAGCTAATGTAATACCACCATCTTGATCAAGGAATGGTGAAATAAAATTGCATTTGTTGGGCATGATTCCTTCTCTAGACAATAGAAGACATTTTTTCCATACTCCTATAGAGGCAGTATGGCAAGTTGAGCATCTTGACCCTTGTGAAATGCATGAGGAGTCTGACATGGTAGGAATAAAGCCTAGAGTATCTACCCTCACAGGTAAAGTACTTCATAATGACTTTTATCAAGGGTGAAAATCTCTATTTGAGGTGTGAGAAAGGAAAAATTGCCTTGCAGCCTTCTTTGTACCTAGTCTTGACAAATGGCTCATAATAGTTCTTGTCCAATTTGGCTTTCTTAAACCACTTTTAACCAACAACAGGCATACCTGTAGCATTAGAGATGGAATCTGATAATATTTCAAAGTCCACTCCTGCAAGGCTTGATTGTTTGTTGTGCAGGTTAAGGATGAAAAGCCTTATAAGCTCTGGGTGGCTTTGCACTTGTGTGACTCTCTCACAAAATTGAAAACACCCTACATTCTAGAAACATGAGAGGATCATGGGAGATGAGATGATAGCCATTGTGCTCTGGGGTTCAAATATTTTCACTTTCCCTCTTTTGTGGTTTGGCCTCATGGGCCCTTGGCCTCTTTCAATGCTACCACTATCTTCTTCTCCTAATATGGTGTTTAGGGCTGATGGTGGGCAAACTAGGGTAAGAGGAGTAAAATGAAAATGATGGTGGGAAGCTCTTGCAAATGAGGGTTATGGAGGTTAGGTCTATGATTGAGTTTCCTTGAGCTAGATGAGGGCTTTTACATGAACATGAAGTGTAACTACCCTAATTCACTCCCCTTAATTGATGATATTATCTTGGAGGTCAGAGGAGAGTGGCAATTATGAAGACTTAGGGTTTGTTTTGGCACTAGGGTTTGATAGCTTCCCCTTAATTATCAAAACAAAAAAACACTTGGAGGATGATGAGGACAAGGCCACCTACCTCTTTAGCTTTCTTGCAAGGTTTTGAAACCAATTTGGAGGACCTCCTTATAACCCTTGGCACATTTTTTGCAACTTGGGAGAGTTTCCGCATTAGCGCAGCGACCTGCCCGCACTGTCGGATCGCCCTCTTTGAATAGCGTCAGGCGAGTTGGGCCTTGTTGTGCACAGTGCCACTCACGTGCAAGCCTGCTGGCCTCTGGGCACAGCGTCGGGTGTTGGGCCCAAATTAAGGTATGATTCTCACCCTGTAAATACTTCAAATTATGTTATAATTTCGAGGGAATTCCTCTTCACATTAACAATAAGAAATAAAAGATCATGAAAACGGGAACAATCGTACTAATGATGAAAAGGATGTTTTTATAATAGGAAATTGACTTCTCTTATCTCCACATGCAGGAAAGCAGAAAGCCTGGACCAATAGGGAATGGAAGCCAACCAACGGACGCAAGAGTATGAAATCCTAGCAATTCCAACGGCCGGTAGAAGGAAAACAAACGAATCTGAGTCCAAGAACTCAAACAACAGCCACGCATAGCGGGCTGTCGTTTGAGAAACACTTTTGAAATTCTTGGAAATCGCCTTTAAAATGGAAAAGGACAGAGGAGAAGGGGAGTCGAAAAACAAGACAAGAAATTCATTCTGTAATAGATAAATTAGGAACAATCTGTTTAATTGCATTTTTGTAACATCATTGGATGTAATATAGCGCTTTGAACAATCATCTTTTGAATTTTTTACAGTGCTAAGGCTTCTGGTGGTTTGGGCCCAACCTCTGGAAGCTCCATGCACGTTTCATACTCTGAGTAGTTACAGAACTGATGCTTATGAATCTGATGCAGTTGTAATGCATATTTCCATTCAATACAAATACAGTTCTCTTTCTTTAAGATTTTTAGAAACTGCATTCTTAAAGTAGGACAAGTGCAATCGTATTTTCTGACTTATGGAAATGTTTTGTTATCAATAGATAGTTCTAGTTCCTTTGATGTCATTGCATTTTAATTACAGATCATAGAATAAGTTGATTTTAGCATTATCTATCTTTATGAATTGCATTCTCTTTCTAGCATAACGAAGCGTTCAACCATTGATAAATGTTGCTTAATTAAGTCATACAGAGAACTCCATTTAAAAATTACTTAATTGCTTGTTGTATGAGTTATTTAATTTGCTTCAGTCATACTACTATTTCATTACTGTCCATCTTAGTCATACTGCCGTTCCATTACTGCACATCTAGTTATAATGTTGCTTTATTATTGCTTAGTTAGCTATACTGTTGATTCAATTCGATTCCATTACTAATTAGCTTAGTTAGACTACTATTCCATTTAATTCCATAATTGTTCATTTCAATACCTGCTTGATTTATCTAGTTGTTTGTTTGGTTCAGTTAAGTTGTTGTTTCATTCCATTAGAGAAACACAAATTCGTGTTGCTCAATCCTAGGTTAAAAATCCATCCAAGTCACCCTTCATAGGATAAGCAAGTTCAGGAAGTTAGTAAATTCTCCCTCATAATTGACAAGGAGCATCTGTAGACAAACTGACTCGCATATATTTTGTCGACACTCTTGGAATAAAAAGACTTACCCCAGGTTGATAATTAAATGAGGAAGCACTAGAATTGTCAATAAAAAGTCACCTCTATCAGAATCAGCATTTTGGCGTTGTTGTCGGGGAGAGTGTTAAGAGTCATTTCCCTTATTTAATATTTTCTCCATTGTTGTGAAGAATTGGGTATTGAAAACAAGAGGTAAGAACCTGCATACCGGCAAGAAACATGCTTGACCTTTAGCCCGCTCACCAGCAAGTTGTACAAAGAACCGTAGGATAGGTGCTCTTGTTTTATTCCTATGAAAAAGAAGATAGAAACAATCCGAAATCATTCGCAACCATCCTCACAACCCAAAGGACCAGTGATTCTTGGGAGGACAACATATATAGACGAAATCATTAGGAAAGCTGAATCTCAGGCATCTATAGGACCCAGAACTGTTTCCATTCAAATTCCTAATGCACTCCCTCAGGCAGCAGCCTCACCATCTGTAGCCTAAACCAAGATTCACAGCAAGACAGAGGGTTCTGAGCAAAGCCTACAGACTGTCATTCATAGAGACATTGACCCTTCAAAAGAGGGAGGCTCTTGCAACCTGCAAGAAGGCAAGGGTGAAACTAGTGGAGGAATTCACATAGAGATATCATAACCCAAGTCCCCTAAAGAAGTGATTGAAACAGAAGTTCTTAGAATCCCAGATCAAGGAAGTGTTGTAAAACCCCCACCGCATTCACCTCCCAAGTATATTAAAATCTCCCCTTCGAATCAAGAATTTCTCGAAGATTTCTGGCACCTCTTTGATCAGATGGAAAATAATCAAAATAAGAATCATAGGCAGACATCAACATTAGAGTGCCCTATTGTTGATCATGCTGCCAATGCCCCTATGAAATCCATTCCCTTACACAACATCCCAAACTTTCATTGGTTAACCATAGAAGATCCTGATGCATTCCTATTTGAATTTGATGTCTTATGCAGAGGATATGACTACACCACTCCCCAGAAACTAAAATTATTTCCCTCTACCTTAAAAGGGATTGCACTCTGCTGGTTCATGGGATTAGGATGGGGAACTACAAACAACTGGGACCAAATGAAGAATAATTTTCTTACCAAATACCAAGATTATTGTTGAACCCAAGATCTAAAATACGAAATATTTAACATGTCTGCAAAAGACAATGAAACATTAGAGGAATACGTAGAGAGATTTCAATACAATTTACAAAGATCCTCATATACCACGTTGTCCAAGGACATTTTAAAAACCACAATGCTTAAAGGGATGAAGGAAGAATGGGTTGAAATGATTAACATAATGGGGAAGGGAGATATTTATCAGGAAGAGTATGATGAGATTATCTCCTTATGTATTAGATGCTCCCAGGGTAGCTCACACAGTAGACCTATTGGGCGTGATTCTATGAAGAAGGATCTTAAGTAGACCAATGGCAATGTAACTAGGGTAGAATTTGGAAATCTGTTAGAAAATTTAAAAACTGACATCTTGGGTACTTTGACAATGCAACTTGATGTTTTACAAGCCAAGAAAAAACAAGCTATAATCAAACAAAACCTGGCCATATTTTTCCCAAGATGTCGGAAGAAGCACAGCCAGAGGGAGTGTCCTTTAGACATGGTCCAGACGTGTGCTATCTGCACTAAGGATCATGTTGCGGACTAGTGTCCTTCACTTCCCGGGCTGAAAGTCATCTACAAGGAAGCAGAAGAAGAAACAGAGCTAGTTTATTTAATGAATCAGCGTCGGAAATGGCAGGCACGACTTGGCATACCACAAGACCTGCCTTAATACTTCCTGTTGCCACAGATCAGCTAACAAAACCCTGCAACAACTTGGCAGACTCAAAACCCCTTCCCAACTTGGCCAAACCAAGCGTTTCCTATGCCACCTTGGCCTGCGTAGCCTCCATCAGGGAGTAATTGGAAAAACTTCCCTAGTTCTCCCCCTTATTGGAAGAATGCCCCGTATCAAAACCAATTTCCAAATCCTCCTACTCAAAACACCAATTGGAACTGGAAATGACCTACGGGGATGGGCAATCTACTGATAGGGGCAGGGACTCAAAAATTACCATCTCCCTACCCAATTTAGCATAACCAGCAGCCTACCATATGCCCTCAATTACCAGCCCAACCCAATCCCAACCCCAATAATAGACCACTTCAACTAATTCAAATCATAGAGGATCCAAAACCCGATGCTGAACAAAAATAGTGTAACGAATTGAGGTTAAGATCAGGACATACCATATTACCTATAGAGGCCACAATTCCACCTCAGTCCCAAGTTGAAACATCCACGGGGCCTAGCTCAATGAATAGACCAGAAATAGGTAAAGATAAGGAAACAATTGACCAACAAAGACCTGAAGAACTTAGAGTGACTCCGCCTCCATTCCCTGAGAGATTAAACCTACCCAGACCTATAATTACCCCAGATTTTTACATCCTGGGGGAATTAAGAAACCTTTGTATTAAAATTCCTCTTCTCCAGGCCATCCAAGACATTCCCATCTATGCAAAGACAATCAAGGAATTATGTGGAAAAAAACAAATTAAGAAAAAAATGGCTGCACCTACTGTTCATGTGGTAGGAACACTATCTGACTTGCTGTTAAGTAGAGAATCACCTATGAAATATGAAGACCCAAGAAACCCCATTGTAACCATGCAAATTTCTGGACACTCATTTCCAAACACATTGGTTGACCTAGGGGCAGCCATTAACATCCTAACTACGGGAGCTTCTGAAAAACTGGACATATCAGTTTTAGAACCTATGGCCCCACTTTTGGAATTAGCTGACAGATCTATTATCAGACCGGAGGGTATAGTGCAAGACATCATGGTCTCGGTGGACTCATGGGAATACCCAGCTGATTTTTTAGTCATTAATCCAAAAAACAGGATGGAAGGGCACCCATTGATTCTTGGGCGGCCTTGGCTGGCCACAACAGATGCTTACATAGGCTGTTGATCAGGTAGCATGACTATCACTAGAGGCAACTCTGTAAAAAATATCATTATTTAACCGCCTCCCAAACCAATTCTGCCCACGATAAAAATTCACAAACACCCAGATACATATTGGGAGAAAAACATACGTCCACCTCTGACACTAGCAGAAGCCCTTGAATTCAAGGATCAAACTGAAGATGATGTGATTAGTAACGTTATGAATCAACCACCCAAACCTGAAAATTTGAAATGCCAAATGGTGAAAACAGTCCTTGAACATGAAGGTCAAGAGGACCCTGTGGTGGACTTTGAGACTCAACATAGCTCCAAAACCACTATTCATAACAGTATACCTATTGAGATCAAACCAAGAAAGGTTCTAAATATTAACAGCAGCCTGGATGACAACCAAAAGAAGAAACTTATAAAAGTCCTCCAGAAGCACCATGGTGAATTTGCGTGGGATTACCAAGACATGAAGGGCTTGGAACCACAATTGTGCACACACCACATCTATACTGATAGGGAAACACACCCCGTTAGACAACCCCAATGAAGACTAAACCCACATTTAAAAGAAATTGTAAAAGAAGAACTGCAAAAACTGCTAGATGTAAATTTCATTTATCCCATATCAGACAGCAAATGGGTCTCCCATTTGGTGGTCGTCCCTAAAAAGAATGGGAAGTGGATAATATGTGTAGATTACAGAGAATTAAATAAATAAATTCAGAAATATCATTTCCCCCTTCCTTTCATTGACCAAGTCCTTAACACATTAGATGGAAAACGCTTCTTCTCTTTCCTTGACGGATTCAGCGAATACAATCAGATCCAAACAGCCCCCGAAGACCAAGAGAAGACAACCTTTACCTACCCATGGGGCACTTTCGCTTACAGATTTTTACCGTTTGGATTATGTAATGCCCCAGCAACATTTCAAAGAGCCATAATTAGTATTTTTTCTGACTTAATAAATGAAGGACTTGAAATTTGTATGGATGATTTTACACCCTATGGGGAAGACTTTGATCAAGCGCTAGAAACATTAGACAAAGTGTTAGAACAATGTATTGCTACTAGGCTATGTCTAAGCAACGAAAAATGCCACATGATGATGACTGAGGGGGTAATCCTAGGTCACTACATTTATGCAGCTGGAATACAGGCAGACCCGGCTAAAATAGAGGTAATCCTTATGTTGGCCACACCTTGTACACAAGCA